>PVJL010006271.1:0-94628 GCA_004026885.1 Lyroderma lyra | reverse complement strand
CACCTCACACTCTTTTTCCCTTAGGGTGACCATTTCCCATGAAGCTCCTCGGTCTCTACGCAAAGAGACTCCTGTGTCCAAACCTTCTTAGACACGCCAGCACCATGGGCTGTCAGGCTGAGAATCTTTCTATCTTCCCTTCACCCTACTGCATCCACACGCAGCCCTGTGAGGAAGGCGGAGCAGGGAGCAGCCCCGTGTAGGAGAAAGGTCAGCAAGTCAGGAAACTCGGGCTCTGCCACTGCCTTGCTGTGTGGCCTCGGGCAACTTCACCTCCTTCTCTGGACCTGAGACTCTTCACCAGCAATGAAGCCACTGAACGAGATCCGCAGCTCCCACTGCTTCCTCCCCATGCAGCCGTCACTTGGGAAGCTTCTGCAAAATGCAGATGTCCAGGCTGCCTCCGGTGACTCATGTTTAATGGTCTGGGCAACAATATCCTTGAAACCCTCAGAAGGTGACCACACTGTGGAGCTGGGTGGAAAAGCACTTGACTGAATGATGCAAAGGCCCTGAGACTGTCACATTTACTGAATCTTTGAAGAAGTCTGTGGATCCACGTAAGGTTCCAGGACCGAGGAAGACAAAGGGACAGGAGCTCCTGCAAACGGGTCCAGGGCCTCATTAAACTTTGGGAGCGGGTCTGCGGCGCTCCAGTTTCCGGCCCCCCCGCTGTTAGAAAGATGTCTGGGCTCCGTCAGGCCCCAGCGGGAAGGCCGTTTCGTTGGGAGAAAGATTTCCTGTAGGTGCCTCTCAGAGGCCTCCTGCGCTGATCCAGGGAGCTGAGGCTCTTCATTTTAATTAGCAAATTCTTACGAGCCTCCCTTCCCGTTGCCGTTACACACTCTGTCAGCTGGGATGGGGAGGGAGGGCAGCAGGACGGTGGCCTGGGAGCTGTTATCTGGTGCAGTTTGTGGGCTGCTGGGGGGCTTAAGAGATGTGAGCGTGGCTGAGAACGCAAGGATGCAAATGACACACTTAGGGAAATGGCGCCGTGGCTTCAGGACACGGTGACTGGGACAGAGCATCTTGGTGGAACTGCACACATTTGCACTGTGGGGAAGATGGGGTGTTGTTAGTCCCCCCCACAGGCTTCAGGGGCCCAGCGGACGGGGATGCCTCGTCTTGAATGAAGAGCAACTTAATAAGAAGAAAACACATACACACGAGCTTTTAACAAACTCCCTGTGAATGGAGGGAAGGGGAAGATGGCATACCTGATAAGCCCACGAACTCGGAACTAGAAAGACTGTCGCTGGTCATCCAGTTAGTACCTGATGCCTTGGAGAGGGGTGGCCTTCCCGTGGGGCCATGGGTCACAGGAAGCCTCTGTCCTGGTGTTCGGCAGGAGGGGGAGGCCTAGTGCAAGCGGCACGTTTTCAAGAACCAGCCCTCGCACCTCTTTCATGAACTCCCCTAGCTGTTCAATTTTCCAAACCTGAGGGAAATCTGGATCTAGGTGAGGACTAAGAAGGTGGGGGTGGGGGGGGGGTAGGAGAAGGTAGAAGTAATTAGGAGAAATGCCCTTAGAGAGTTAGCCGAATTGATAAAAGGAAGGATTATTTGCAGACATCTTAAGTGTCAGTTCAATCAAATCTGACTCAGGGAAAGGGAGGCGAGGCCGGGGTCCACGCGTGGCTTACAGATCCCACAGGGCGTGTCCCGCCGCAGTCCCCTCCCACACCCCGTGACGCAGCCACACAGAGTTACCAGGACGTCCCACGCACACCCTCCTGGCACCAGACCCCTCACACCCACCAAGCTCCCTGCCAGTCTTCTCCCTCTTTCTTCAGGTGCCCAGTCACCTGGGTAAGTGGGACAGTGTTTCAAGGCTCAGCCCCCCACTCCCCAGAGGAAGGGAGGAAGGAGGTGAGACCTCACTAACTGGAGGGAGATGGGAACGATGAGGAGAGGCCATTCGGGAGGTCCAAGAGGAATGTTTCCAGGAAGCCACCTGCTCTTCCCTGCGTCAGGCATTGGATAGGGTGACCGTACGTCCTGGTTTGCCTGGGACAGTCCCAGTTTATGCTTGTTGTCCAGGGTTCAGCATTTGTCCCAAAGGTGTCCCAATGTGGATGATAAATGGTACAGACACCCTCTGAATGACGCTCTTATCACACTTTGTCACTCACTCCATGTCCCTGTCTGCCGGCCACACAAAGGCGTATGTGCACAGGTCACGTACACATGCCACGTGCACTCACATCACACACGACCGTGCATCGTGCTCGTGGCACAGCATACAGTCTTTTCACCCCTTCACACCCCACACCTAGCACAGCGTGGGCACGTGCCCAGGGGAGGTGTCTGGCGGATGTGTCCGGACCAGGGCAGACAGGATGCGGGGACAAAGCCTCCCGTTTGCCTCTCAGCTCCTCCACCTGCCTCAGCTGTCTGTTTCTCTCCCCCGGTGATGCTCCAGAGCCATTCGCTGCACAGTTTGAGTTTGTCCAAGGGCCGAGGGATCGGAAATGTCTTTCTTCCGCAGCCTGACTTGGCTCCAGAAGTTGACAAAAGCGTCTTCTCAGCAGAGGCTATTTGAATAGAAATTGCAGGCTCGTTCCCCGAGCACGGACTGGAGAGCACTTCATAACACAATTACCGCTTAATATCGGAAGAGAAACACCCTCGCTGGCTTCTAACAGCCCATCTCAGGTCGAACCAACCTACATTCCTCCCAATACAATTAGAACTTCAGTGAAAAATGGGAGAAACGACAAGCTCCCAAGAACACCAAGACCTCCAAGGGACACTCAGCACTGCTGGGGGACTGAGAGGCGGACGGAGGAGGGCGGAATAGTCTGGAAGGCAGCATAAAAGCACGCGGAGCACACACCCACCCACGCTTTGACCAAGAAGAATCAGCTGCCCGCCCCTGCAGGGGGGTAAACATGGCTCCCCGCCTCCTACAGCCCTACCGCCCCACCTCCCCGCCCTTCCCGGTGCGCCGAGGACCCGGAGGAGACGCGTGCGCAGGCCCAGTTTGACCCTCAGGTCTTCACACAGGTCCTCCTGCTGAGAACACACTTTTTTCTTCTTCCTGCACCCCTCTCTCTCCTGTTCCTCCAGATGCCTTCCCCTTCCCCCCAGCCCACAGGGCTCACCCTTTCCCTAAGCCTCCACGAATCACGCCAGGACACCCACGTGGCCGGGGGCAGGCTGCACCGCCCGCCGCCAGGGGGCGCCCCACACAGCGTGCTCTGCGTAACCGGCGCCCCGGCGCCCCCCGGCACCCAGGTTGGCTCTTTAAAACACAAGCGCTCTGCTACCCGGCGGCCTGCGCTCTGGCCGCTCGGGCCCCTCCCTCGGTCGCCTCCTCCCCTCTACGCCCTCTGATGTCCATACTCCCAGCCCTTGACACACCTAGCAAAAGAGCAAACCATCAAAGGAATGAACACATCCAACACCAGAATGGGAAGAGGGGATAAACCAAGTCCTTGATCCAACCTGAAAGAGGCGATGATATCACAAAACAAATTGGGGGGAAAACTTTCCAAAGGTTCGAGTGTCACTTGCAGATGCTCTTTCGTAGGAGTGTTTCACGTAAAAATAAAAGGTGGGCAAAGGTGGTAATGCTGGAGCCTCACCTGTGCATCCACTTAAGCATACATGCTCATTGAATTACTCAGGACAAGCAACGTAACTCATGTCGCCAGAATCTTCTTCCAAACAATTCCCTTTCCACGGTGTAGGTCTCTTAAAAAATGGAGAGACAAGACCCATCATTTCTCCAGATACCAGGTCGCTGCCAGTCCGTGCCCCTCACTGCCCAGTTGTCCACAAGAAGGGTTATACAGCCACTGTCTTGAAGGACTCTAACCTCCTACCTACCTTTCCTCAGGTGAACACACCTGGACACTGGTGATGAGTCAAGTAGGTCTTCTCTAAATGGGCAGAAATGCTTATTCCCCAGGGAGAGAGGGGGTGGGGTGGAAGGACAGGGTGGGGAGATGGCCTAGTGCACTCTTCTACCTACCTTGCTGTCTTAGACCAGACAAGGGACCCACTTAGACCCTGAACCCAGGATCTCCACAGGTACCAGCAGAGAAATCGAGGATTCCAGAGAGCACCGTTAAAGACCACTAACCAGAACAAACCGTGGGAACCCCTCAATCTGGGACATTCTGTGAGTTTAACATGGAAAAACGTTCAAGTACAATCACTGGCATGGTTAGGTATTTAGCAATTCATTTTCATGAAAGTACTGTCTCTCTAAAGTGCAAGCACGTTTCTGCTCTGAAACTCCGATTCATTCCTAAGACAGGCCGATCTTAGGAATGCATGCACTTTAAACCTTACAGAGGCCCTCACCCCAAATTCTACAAAAAGGGGTCTTTCTGACCAGACTACTCCTCCCCACCCTCACCCCAATGAGCAGAGAACACTGTAATGAGAAGATACGAAGATACCCTGGACACCTACTGTGCCCCTTCCCCATCCTGTTCAAGGTCGTAGGGCCCTGGTGCCTGGGAATGGATCTATAATGATTGAGATCAATGTTGTGGGTCACAAGAAAGGCCACCCAAAATGTCTACCCACATACAAGGGCTCTTTGTGTCAATGAAGCGCAAGGAAATAGACCTGTGTGGTTAAGTGACCCTCACCATGTTTCTTGACCAGAGACTGGCCTCTGACCCTGAGCCCCAGGCTGACCAGACTTCTGCCCTAAACTGATCCCTAACTATGACAAAAGACTGATGCCTCTTCCTCTGGGGAACCTACACATATACTCCCTTGGACACATGACTCACGGTAAAGACAGATAATGTCTGACTCAGCTCTATTCTTGGATGCCAGAACGGGACCTGGCTCCAAACAGGTGTTCAATAAATGTTAATTGAATACATGAAGAAAAAATTAAGTGAATGAATGAGTAAGGAGATGGGTTCAAGTTGAAAATGGCCCAGTCTAGTCGTCTGCTAATAGGTTGATTGTTCTGAGACATGGGACAAAGGAGGGGGGTCTATTTTTAAGGTCTCCACCTCTCACATCCACTCTGGGCAGCTTCACTCTCTTCGTGTGACCAACTAATACTCCTGCCACCGGGCTTCACCGGGCAGCGGGCAGCGGGCAGCTCCTCCTGAGCTAAATGGCAGGCACCTGGAAACGAACGAGGTGAGAAAGGCTCCCATTGTCTGAGTCCACAATGTCCACAGCTGTGCTCAGCAGACCTCTGGCATTCCGGGGAAGGTCCCAGAAGTCCCCAAACGAACAGGTGGAAACAGAAGGAATCCCAGTCTAGGAGGAAGACCTGAGTTCCACTGCCGGCTTTGCCTTGGATCCAACTGTATTGTTGCCATTGTCCCCGCAGTAAAAAGATGACCTGTATTGTACTTTTAGCTACTTGATAATGAACCATAAAGTTAAAAAAAAAAAAAAGAAAAATGGATTTATGGGTCCCACCCTAGAGCTACTGAGGAAGACCCTCAGGATATGGGACCTACAATGCGGACATTTAAGCATGCATGCAATAAATGATTGCATGCCGGGTCTGGCTTCTGCTTGTCCTTCCGTGTCCACCCGGGCATGCCACCCCAAATGTTGGGAAGCTAAGTGTGGTTGACGACAAGAGTTTAGGCAGATTTGTGTCACTTAAAAATGACTTGTAAAGTACAGCACAGAGAATATAATCAGTAATATGGTAATAACTATGTATAGTGCAGGTGGGTACTAGACTAGTCAGGAGAATCACTTCGTAAGTTATATAAATGTCTAACTGCTATGCTGTATACCTGAAACTAATACAAAGTAATATTGAATGTGATTAAAATTAAAAAAACAAAAAGAAGACTTGAAATGCACACACGCATCAGTCAACGTAATCTGTTCAGCTGGCAAGTGGAACGAGGGCTCAGGGGGGTTCCAGAGCAGACAGATCGCCCAGGAGCTAAGCAATCAGGAAGGGGGGTCTGGAAACAGCCGCTCATGCCAGAAAGTTTGGGAAACATGGTCTCCTACAAACAGAAGACACCAGGTCACTTAGACTTGAGAATAACTCTCTACAATTTTGCACTAGTCCCAGGGGAAACTGTGACTTAATTCCGATGCAGTGTCAAGACACATTTTAATTTCATGTGTGCATACACACCAACGACCGGCTTATATGGAAATCCAGAATGTGATCTCAGTCTTCAGTGCAATTCCATTTCTTGCTTCCCTCTCCTCTGCTCCCCAAATCAGAAGCAGGTTTACCAGTAGTCCCCAGAAGGGCCTGTGCCCACTCTGACTGCTAGTCTCAGCCTGCTCCTTGCCCCTCACCACCCACACTGGGGGACCTGCCTGGGTTTTGCAGGGATCTATTGTCACAATAACCCACTAAACCCCTCAAACAAGACAGGAGCACATTCTCATCATTTTCTTCCCTGTGTCAGTTCCCCATTTCCCTGTGGTGCTTTCAGGGACCACCACCCCAATACATTACTGCACCTATCCCTTATCTGAGCATTTACCCCCACAGACAGCCAACCCAGACAGTGGGACTGTGACCGCCCACTCCTGCCCACGGGGACAGACCACCAGAATGAGTCTGCTGACACCACCTGCTGATTTTAGGGCTTGAGGAAGAAGTAGGCGTGGTTTTGGTACTCTGGCTGGAACGAGTGACAAGTGGTGTCTCCGACTGTGGGCCCAAGCCTGTCAGCGGGTCTCGCTGGTGGTGCTGAGATAGGATCAGAGGGTCTCTCAGCGTCGTGCAGATAATCTCCAGGCCTCTCTTGTGTAACACACTTACAGCAGCTACAGGAGCTATCTTTCTCGCATTTAGTTCTCCGCAGGTGGCACGGATGCTGGTTTTTCCCCTCCTGGGTGAGCCAATGTCTCTCACTGGGGAGTGCTATTTTCATCAATTTGTGGGTTTTGGATCACATGCAGTTCCTGGACTTATTTTTGACACGTCAGTAATAGCCAGTGGGTCCCTCTCAGGGGCGCTGCGACGCCATCGTGGGCACAGCAGCCCCTGCCACTCCTCCTCTGGATGGGCCAGGCTGAGTGATCAGGGACCTGGTGGCTCAGGATGGGAGCTTCTCCTCCACCCGTCGGTGTTCCTGTGGCTGCACCTAAAAGTCTCTTTTGCTACAACTCATACCTGAGGCAGATTTCCTTCACAAAGAACACCAATTGGGCAGCTGTGTGTGAGGCACGGCATTAAGTGCTGGGGACACAGAAAAGAGTTTGGTGAGGCCACCGCCCCTGGATTTACATGGTCCGATGTGGGGGCAGCCCCACGCACAGCATGCAGGGCTCCCCCCGCAGGAACGCGGTGGCTGAGAGCACACTCAGAGCCAGTCTTCCTGAGTTTAAAGCCAGGCTCTGCCCCTTTCAAGCTCTGGGCAAGGTGCCTTAACCTTTCTGCGCCTCAGTCCTTGAACCTGAAAACGGGGGTATGCATGTGAAGTGCTTAAAACAGAGGGGCGAAGAGTGATCATTCGTAAATGTACGTATCTTTTGGAGGAGGTCAAGTACCCACAGCCAGCAGTTCTGCTTATACACAGGAAACCACATCCTCCAGGGACCAGGGAAGGGCAGATGGCCTCCGCTCAGAGGGCAATTGCTAAATTCAGCCACTACAAAGGGACCTCACTGGGGCCCTCGAATGGGCGGTGAGAAGAGGGTATTCAGGCCATGCGTGCGAGCAACCCCAGAGTTCTCAGGAACATTTCAGGAGGGGCTCTTGGAAAACCTAGAGAGTCGATCGATGTACACTAAAGAGAGGGACGCAGGGCTGCGCGCGCCCCGTGGGCGAGGCTGCGGGCCGTGGGCGGGGGCTGCGGGCCGTGGGCGGGGCTGCACCCTGTGGGCGGGGCTGCGGGCCATGGGCGGGGCTGCACCCTGGGAGGGGCTGCGCCTGTGGGCGGGGCTGCGGGCCGTGGGCGGGGCCGCCTGGCTGCAGGCTGGTGGAAGGGCAATGAGGTGTGCCTGTTATGACAATGAACTAGAGGAAGCACAATAAAGGGGTGGAGGCAGTATTTAAATAGATAATTCTCCCAAAACTTGTTAAAATTTTGGATTTCTGGGGCACAAAAGAAAAAATGCTTACTTCACATCAGTTCCTCCCAGAAATCTGCCATTTCTGCGAGCGCCCCACGAGGCTCCGACACATTTCGAGAGCCATTGTCCTAGGGATGGGGAGATTTGTCATTTTTGTTTTTGTGGCCACAGTTAGGCCCTGGTGGCTGGTTTTTTTGTTTGTTTGTTTTTTGATTTTGGTTTTTTGGGGTTTTTTTTATTTTACAGAAGTAGCTTGGGATTCCTTTTAAGAAGTCTGTTTATGAAATTTGCCTTCGGCCGGGCAGAAGGTGCCAACAGGGCCCTTATGATTTTAATTAGAAACAGGCATGGAGCCCGTGTATAACTCTCCTTTGACTTCAGTATCGGCTCATGTTGTGTGATGAGGAGCCTTGATTTGCTGAGCTACTGCATGGCAGCAGCTTTAATACATATTGTCACATTTATGTCCTGTAAGGTGGGCCTCATCATCCTGTGTTTAGTTCAAACAAGTGACCATTCTGGTTATATTTTGCTATGTTAAAAAACAAAACAAAACCAACAAAACTACACTAGACCTTAGTGGTTCAGACCACTATTTGATGACGCTCACACACTCTGGGTGAGGAATGGCGCAGGGTACCAAGGCAGCAAGGGCAGGACTCCTACACATCTGGAATCTAGCCAGAAAGGCTGGGAGTGACTCAATGGCTCGAGGCTGGCATCCTCTGGCAACGTCACACTCACAAATCTGGTGGCTGACATGGGCTGTTGGTCAGGATCTCCGCGGGGACAGCTGGCCTGAGTGCCTGCACATGGCCTCTCCACATGTTCTGAGCTTCATCGTGACATGGCAGCCTCAGCATTCTTGTGTGGTGGCTCAGGGAACAAATTGGGGGGTGACCCGAGAGAACCAGGAGGAAGCTTATGACCTATCCTTGGGAGCCACATAGCACCACTTCTGCCCTATTCCGTTGGTCATCCAGTCACTAAGGTAAACCCACATTAGTGACTGGATGGGGGACACAGAGCCCACTTCTCAAAGTGAAGGCCACCAGAGAATGGACAGGCCGAGTCCAAGCCTACCTCGGGACTCCTGTCCAGATTCAGGAAGAAGTGACTTTTCTGTAAGAAAAACACCATGGCTGGGTCTTACTAAGAACAGTTCTAGTCAGGGGTCCATCCTGGACCTTTTCTTGCCTCCCTCAGGGCCTGGACAGAGGTGCTGGGACCAGTCAGAAGTCTGGCTTTAGTCTATGAACCCGGTGAGCAGAGCAGAGAGCCCGACTCCTGCTGTGCTGCTCCCCATGCCAGGACGGGGGATCTTAAAGCCTATCCTCACTCCGTCGCTGTCCCCTCTTCTCCAGGGCAGGGCCTGAGCTGCTGAATGTCTGCACTGGGACCAAGACTAGGAGGGTGACACAGGGTATCAGGGACAGCCTGGACACGAAGTCGGCAAGCCCCACCTCCCTCAGTACAACATAATTTAAATATATACATATAGTCACGAGATGCAGAGTACAGCATAGCGCATATAGTCCATGGTATTATAATAGCTGCGTACGGTATCAGATGACTTGTTAGAGTTCTCACTCTGTGAGGTGTACAAATGCCTAATCATCACGTTGTTTTGTATACCTGAAACTAATAATAATAAAATAACTAAAATTTTGTAAAGGTGTAACAGCCATGGGTTTTTTAATGGACCACAAGGGCCCAATGTTACCCAGAAGAGGTGGCTGACAAACTTCCCAGGAGACTTCACTAAGTGTAGCTATTTAGTTTTTGTTCCAAATTTCAGGACCTAAAGGGCGTGGCCATCCCTTGGGGCTAGACTCGCACCCACCAAGTTTACAGGAGCTGGGGCACGCACCCGAAGGCCCACATTTCCATTCGCGCGAGGAGGGCAATGGCAAAGTCAGCCAGTGCCTGTCCACAGGGAATCCACAAGGGGGGCCAGTTCCTTACCAGGTAGCCGTCACGTGACCGTGGGCTCCCTGCAGGCGGAGCTGGGCATACGATCAGGGCGTGCGGTAAGCTGGGTAGAGAGGTTGGGCGGTCTGTTTCCCTAGGAGGCATTTGTCTCAGGAGAAGACAAGCTCTCTGACAGCCGGACAGCCCAGGCAGCAATCCCCCTGCCAACGTAGCCTCCAGGGCCTCCTGTTTGCTAGGACTGGGCCCCCCACCCACTTATTGACACTTTTCTTTAGACATGACAGTGTCACCCACTGGGCTGTACCAAAGATCTTTGCCCACTTCCGGTCTAAAGGGCATTATGTATTTAAGACACCCTCACAAACAACTGCAGGACTCTCTTAACAGTGGCAAGTGACTTTGGCACACTAAGCCTCCCCTTTTCCATTGGAGAAGCTTGGCAGGCTGACGCAAGAATTAACTCACAGGGCATGGTGCAGTGCCTAGCTCACAGAGGGTTACCACAGAACATGGTAGCTGGCAATCCTATGTGATTCAAGAGCGACAGTCTCAGGTACCCCAGCTCATCTCGAGGGAGGTGGTAGCTCCAGAGGAGATGAGTCCCTTAGGCACGTTTCTAGGGCTGCAGGAATCCCGGGTACACCAGCACCCCTCCCCCAACCTCCAACACACACACCCACATCATGTGACAACCTCAATGTATACACATAACCAGCAGTGTTCTTCCTCGGCCTAACAAAACAAATTGATCAAGAGTCAATACAGGCCCTAATTACAGGCTGTGCCTTGGAAGATTGATGGTGGAAGATGAAGAGAGAAGAATGGGACCTTGACAGGCGCCTATAATGAGGTGTCACCGGTCCCCACTGTAAGTCGTTTATAAACATGGCCTCATGTCTGCGGCTGTCAGCATCCCCAACAGAGCCTAATGAGCTGCTCCTTCCTGCCCCGAGGTTAATGTCAGAAGCTGATCATGTTTTCTGCTGTGAGAGGCGCTGCCTGATGGTTGGTGAGCTACATTTGCAAATGTCCCCATTGACTCGGGAAGTGCATGTTTCCAAAACTCCTGCCAGGGACGCGCATTGATTTTCCCACCTGAGCCTCCAGACCTCCAGGGAGGGCCATTGTACCTTCCCTCCGGCAGCCTCTCCCCTCAGCGTGGGTGGATGCAGAAGAGTGTCAGCCAGGCCTGCAGTTTGCAGTTTGAGTCCTGGAGTGAGCAGGTGAGAAGGACAATCTAGCATCCAACTATCCAGGTTTGAGTCTGGGCTCTACTATTCACAAGCCATGTGACCTCTCTAAGTCTCTAGTTTCCTCACCTGAGAATCGGGAGCATTATTAGGTAAAAGAGGGCCTTTCCACCAGGACCAGCACTGAGTGCTGTGTGTCCCCCCACTGGCTCTGACAGGCTGAAGCTGACCAACAGCTATGGACCTGGAGTGACCTGGGACAGGAGACCCTCTGCAGACCTACGTGAAGACACTTTCTTGCCCAATATACAGCAAGGCTTATTTAACCAACCATGTACAAACCAATGGACTCATTCCATCCAATCCAAGGTGCAAACTACAGTTCTTAATTAGCATAACCCTAATGAACCTTCCTTTCCCACCACATCCAATTCCCTGACATTGTCCCTTCAGGGAGCCACTTGGTGGATTTTCTCCCCAGCATGTCTTCCCTTGGCTGGTCAATAAGTAAACTCAGGGCTCACTCTTCCAACCACCATGCTGGCCTTTGTCTTTCCTTCCCTGGCACCTCCTTCATTACCAGGACTCACCATGATAAGTGGAGCAATGCCCCCCACCCCCAACAATTGTCCGTGTCCTATTCCTCCGGATCTGTCAACATGCCCGGTTACCTGGCCAAGGAGAATTAAGGTTGCAGGTGGAATTAAGCTTGCTAATCAGCTGGCCTTAAGAGTAACAGAGTAACCTGGGTAATCAAGGCAGACTCAGTGTAATCAAAACATCTTTAAAAAGGGAAGAGAGAGGTGGGAGAGAACCAGAGAGGTGGCAGCAGGAGGAGGACTCAGCTGACCTTGCTGGCTTTGAAGATGAAGGGGACCATGGGCCAAGAAACTCAGGTGATGTCTAGAAGCTGAGAAAACAAGGAAACGATCCTCCTCTAGAGCTGCCAGAAGAGAAGACAGCCCTCCCAACACCTGGAGTTTAGCCCAATGAGATCCATGTCAGACTTCTAACAACCAGAACTGCAGAATAACAAATTCGTATTGCTTTAAGCCAACATGACTTTGGTGATTTATCACAGAAGCAGTAGAAGACAAACACAAGTACTTCCCCCATTGGGTTTTTGGTGAGTTCTTACAGGTAAAGTGCCTAGGCCCATGTCTGGCAAATCATAAGTATTCAATGACTACTATTATGATTATGATATTATCAGCTTCATCATAGAGCTTCTAGCATCTTCCATCCCTCTGACCATTCCCACAACTCAACTCCCACAAACAGAGATGGAGGAAAAAGAACTGACCTGAGTACTTCCTGTGACCAGGCATTGTGCTGAGCCCTGTGTCTAGTACTAGGCATGTGTCCTCTTAAGGGCTGAGTGTCTGGACCACCTTGTCTGGAAAACCAGACCAACTCTGCACTAGAGTGTCTGTGAGATCCTGGTTACACATCGTCAGCCATCTGGGGCATTTGAGTAAATGTCATCAGTTACCATCACCAAACCTGTCTCCAAACACAAGCACGAGGCACTGTTCTGTCTGGCATTTTCACACTGTCATCTGCCCAGGGAGGGGAGATGTGCTCCGAGCCCCAGCTGAGTTGGCCTCTGCCATCCCTACTCCCGAGCTCTTGGCTTGTCCCCCTCTCAGAACCCACCCACCACCTGCTGTTGCCCTTATTCAAGTCTGCCTCCTCATTTGACTGTGACCTCCTTGAGGACCAGGACAGAGCCTAGTCCTGGCACGTGGGTCTTGACGAGTCTCAGTTGCATGGAAGAGGCGTCAGGTTACAAATCATTTTTATTTTTCCCTTTAAGAAGCAGGCACTGTTCATAGTAATGTTTGGATTAACAGGTTGGATCTTTTCCAATGTCAGGGTCATGATCAGCACCTAGCGTGCAAAACTTAAGGAGGTACTCATTCTCCTGGGCTGGCCCTGTACTTGTACAAACCTGTGAGTGAGCACCTCCTTAAATTTTGCACCCTAGGTGTCCCAGCCCTGTCCACTGCAGTCAGATTTTGTTTCACCAGCAACCATTGCTGGGGATTGAAGCAAATCTTGTTAAATTTCTTAATGGCAAATAAACAAATTGTCCAACTTTCACTGAAAATGAATTTAGCTTGCGTGTTGATAAGGATTGTGTTAGGTTATACTGTGATAACAAATGAATCCTGAAATCTTAGGAGCTTAACACAGCAAGTGTTTATTTCTCACTCACAGTCCACGAGTTCCAGATGGTGCAGCTGCAAGAGGGTGGAGCCTCTGTCATCTCAGTGAGGGGTCTCTGTTCCACACAGCCATGCAGGGAACCAGGATGACAGAGGCTCCGCCCTCTTGCAGCTGCACCGTCTGGAACTCGTGGCCTTCTCAGCTGCCACAGAAAGAGAAGAGAAGAACATGGAGAACTCACCCCTGTCCTTCTATACGTTGGCTTAGAACGAGCACAGTTTATTTCTACTTATAGTCCATTAGCTACACATCATTCTATGTCTTGCCTAATTGCAGGGAAAGTGGGAAATGGACTCTTCCTATGTGTCCAGCAAGAGAAAGAATGGAAAAAAATGGTCAACTTGAAAAAATATAATTAAGGTCCTGCCTGAATTGAGCTTATAGCGTACAGCAGTGATTCTCAAACTTTAGGATGCAAAGCATTCACAGGGCCTTTGTCAATAATTCAGTTTCTTTATTCCTTGCTCCCAAGGCTCTGATTTGGTAAGTCTTGGAAAAACCTAGGCATTTTTTTGCACACTCCCCAGCACATTTAGATGCAGGTGACATGAGGAGCGCAGGCTGGGAAACACTGTCCAGTGACAGGATCCAGCCAGACAAGCCATTTCCACCTCTCAGCTGGGCCCTGCTGGTAGGCTGGATGAAGCAAATTCTACAGCACTCACTGATGTGAGTCAGAAGAGAATCCAGAATTGAGCAGAGCTGAGCACATGGACTGACTGGCTATAGTACTGCTCAGTAAGGGGTCCCTAATTTGTACAACATATGAAGAAACTTTTAACTTCTCAGCCACCTGGATGAGAACTCATTCATAGGGAGGGGCCTTCTGTGCTGAAAATCAGCTCTAATGAGCACCCTGGGGGTAGAAAAAGGCAAGATACCAGGGATCAGGTGTAGAATAAGAAGGCAGGAAGAGGGAGTTCCCTGGTGGTGTAGTGGCTTAAGGCTTCCTCGCTGGTGCCGTCAGTGCTGCGGCCTGGGTTCGTTTCCCAGCCAGGGAACTACCCACATTAAAAAAAAAAAAAAAGGAGGAAGGAAGGAAAGAAAGAAAGTATTCTGAATTTAAAAAAAAAAAAAAAAAAACAGATGAGGAAGGAGGAGCCGGGCTGGAGGAAGTATGGCTGGGAGGACAATCCCTGTGAGCTTGCTCACTCGGGGCTGTGCTGCGCTGCGGGGTGTGCACGGACCCCGTCTCCTCCGTCTCATCACCAGGAACATCTCTGTTGCTCCCTAGTGTTTGCCATCACGGGCTTTCCTTACATGCAGGAGGGCCGAGCCCTGTGTCAAGACTGCAAAGCAGAGCAGCAAGCCACTGTCCCTGTCCAGCTCTGGGTCGCTCTGTGGGGAGAGGGTCTGGGCCCTCCAATGGCCTGGAAGGATATGGGACCTGCGTGAGCAGAGGAAGAGGCAGTGATACCCGGACAGGCCATGAAGCAGCCCCCGGGCCCGAGAGAGGGAGGGGGAGGACTGAGAGTGACCGCGATGGCCAGCGGAAGACTGTGCCTATGGGGAGAGGGTGCTCCCAGCATGTCACAGGCCAGTGTGCCAATACCTGGGAGCTCTTTTAGCACTCGGGGCAGGTGCCCCTACAGGGCTCATGCAGGAACTGAGAACCAGGGTAATTGGGATTATGTCACTAACTTTAAGAGCTGGCTGGCCATGAGAGCAAATGCAGTAATAATAATAATAACCATAAATAATAACAGGAGCTGACACTTACGTGGACCTATGACATGCAGGTCTTGTTTATTAACTTGTCTAGCCCCACAATAACTCATGATTTAGCTACATTATTGCCCTCAGCTTAAGAGAACACTGAGTCGAGAAAGAGCAAGTTGCTCAAGGTTACACTGCCTGAGATGTCAGAGCCATGATTTGAATTGAGACAGCAGGTCTTCAAAGTTCACGTTCTAACCCACTGCTAATATATGTAAAGGGGCTTTATTAAATAAATTTTAAACTGCTGAACAATGCAATGTGTCACTAGGCTCCTGAATGTCTGGACAAGAGATATTAAAATAGAAGGAAGTAAAAACCAACCCAAGAACTAAGGACTTTTTGGAAGGCAGAAAAAAATGGGACTTCCTTCTCCCACTTAACCTGTGATCTTCTCCAAGTGGGCAGAAATGTTCACCATCCCCAACATCTCAGCTTTGTTTCATGATAACAATTGCTGTTTCAGTTACTTCTCTTTGGCAGCTCAAAAAAAACAAAAAACAAAAACAAAACAAGAAACACATCCATCGGTGTTCAGGAACAGCCACGAACCAGATCAAATATCATTTGCACCCGCAAAGTCACAGAACTGGGCAGGCAACACAAAACAGAGTCACAGAAGGCGCGTGCTGGGCTGGGCTTGTCCGGCACCGGGGCCAGCGAACAGGGACCGTCTGGGTTACAGGGGCAAGTGAGCACAGACCCACAGAGAGGTCACCAGGAGATGCCGAAGGACAGAGCCTTGAGCGTTAGAAGCTCCGAATCCCGGGTGAGCACTGCCCGGAAGAGGGGCATCAGCCCCAGACGGTCAGCACCATCTGCAGGCACCCCACTACCATCACTGGAAACCCCCAACCCGGGCATAAGGGCTTCAGCATGTGGAACAGAGAGAGCACTGAAAACACCTCCTCCAGGTGGCTCTGGGCCCAAAGATCAGAGCAATTTAGGCTTTGCCACACCGCAGCCAAGAGAAGGGCCCCTGGAGGCAATAATGTGTCCCAACAAATCTGCCACTCAAGGAGGTGGCAGGGGACACGGCCGCGGTGTGTAAAGAAGGCTTTCCTGATGCCTGTGTCTGCGTTTCGTCTTTGCTGATACTGATCATCATGCTTTCCTACAATTTAGGCTCTTGGCCCTCCCAACACACTAATGCATGTCATTGCTAAGAAACCAAGTTCTCGATTTGCACCGTTTTGCACTCATTTCTTACAATGCCTTGCCGAGGTTCCAGCAGGAACCGCAAGCCAGTCCTGCTGGGTCTTGTCTGGACCGTGAGGAAAATAAGAGCACCCTGAGAGACGCCTAGCTCTCCGCAGTTCAGGGCATCAAGACACAGCATGGACCCCTGCGCCGACAGGACGTGCTGCTGAGCTGTGAGTGTTTATCCTCAGCAAGTCCCAACACGTCAGTGTCAGCGTAGATGCCCCCTGTGCTCCTACCCATCTGGCTGTAGGCTCTACACGTGTGGTAGGCACCCCCGTGTGGTGACTGGCCCCAGTAATCTCTGCCCTCCCCTTGAGAGCTAGCTGGATCTTATAACTTGCTTTTAATGAACAGAATATGGCTAAGGGCTGGGAAGTCACCTCTGAATTTAGGTCACAAAAGACTTTCCTTCTCCCTCCCCCTCCCTCCCTCTCCCCCTCCCTCTCTCCTTCCCCTTCCCTCTCTCCCTCCCTCTCTCCCCTTTGCTCCCTCTCTCTCCCGCACTGACACTCTCACTTTGGCTCTCGCGTACTTGCCCTGATGAAGCAAGCTGGAGATGTCCACCCAGGAAGGGACTGAGGGTGGACTCCAGTCAACAGCCAGCCAGGACCTGAAGCCATCAGTCTAATGGCCTCCAAAGGAGTGGACCTGCCAACACCCCTGTGGGCTGGGCAGTGTCCCCACCCCAGTCACACCTTCACATGGCACTGCAGCCTCAGCTGGCATGTGACTGTAGCCTGTGAGAGGACCTAGAACAAGCGTGTCCAACCCCACAGGCCACGAGCAGCCCAGGACAGCTTTGAATGCGGCCCAGCACAGATTAGTAAACTTTCTTAAAACATGAGATTTTTTTGCGATTTTTTTTTTTTTTTTTTTTTTTTTAGCTCATTAGCTATGGTGAGTGTTAGAGTATTTATGTGTGGCCCAGGACAATTCTCCTTCCAATGTGGCCCAGGGAAGCCAAGAGGTTGGAACCCCTGCCCTAAAGCAAAGGACCCTTTGGCTTGCGTCGGACCCCTGACCCACAGAAACTGTAAGACGAAAAGGTGTGTTGTTTTAGGCTGTGAAGTCTGGGGTGGATTGCTGTGCAGCAATAGGTAACTAGCACACCTAGTATGCTGGTCCTGTACGGTCGTAGCTTATGGTGTGGATTCAAGGAGATGGCATGCATGGGAGTGTCCATCCACAGGGGTGTCCTTGCCAGGAATATTGGTTACAATTATTTGTGATTTATGTCCCATTCAAATGTATTGTCTTTGTCTTGCTTTTCCCTGGTGCTAACTAGGGAATGATTATGTACGTTAATCCTGACTCTAAGTCCTAATACGGTCCCAGCACGTTATCCCTGTGCCTGTGTCTCCAGAGGCATGTGTGTCACATGTCATAGTCACTGTATAACCCAACCTCAGAAGTGACGTCCTATCACTCCTGCCACATTCTGTCCATTAGAAGTCAGTCTGTACATCCAGCCCATCTCAAAATGAGATGGTCACGCAGGATGCGAATACTCAGCGATGGGAAGTCACTGGACACAACCTCAGAGCTTGCCCAGTTCAGAAGCACTTCTCACCTTACACTTCCCGTCTTCCTCCCCCACCAGAGCGCGAGGACCTTCAGGGCAGCGGACTGTGTCTCTTCATGTCGTGTCCCAGCTCGGACGCGCGCTGGGAGCTGGACCACGGCGTGGGCAGGCCTGTGCGTTTCCGCCACCCGGACCCGCCACCGGCACGGGGCTCTGCGGCCTGCCGGCCACCCCGGGGACTAACGGTCTCCCCGAGGATGGCTGTCTCCCCGGGGAATGCCTTGTTTGCCCCAGAGCTCCCTCCGCTGCCTCTTCTTCTCCAGGTGCCTGAATGGAGAGACGCCCTTCTCGAAGGCAGCTCCCCATCGGGTGTGTTTGAGGGTGACCATTACCTTCCTGGCTGTCCTGCTCTCGCCACCTCATGGCCCGTCCGACCGACTTCCAGTTCCTCCTGGTGCTTTTCTCCTTCCTCCCGAGTCTGCGTCTTTTCCTTTCATGCTTCTCTTTCTCTCTCTCTGTCCCCGGCCCTACTTTGCTGAGTCAAAGTCCAGTATGGGGGAAAAAAAAAAAAAGCCAAAACATTCTGCCCCTCAGTGTAGTGGTGACACACATAAAGCACGGATCCCTTCGGTTAGAATCCCAGGTCTGCCATTGAATAAATGTGCGACCTTGGGCAAGTTATTTAACTTCTCTGTCCCTCATTTCCTCATCTGTAACGTCATGATAGTAATAGTGCTCATATCTCATGCGCGTATCTTCGCAGTGTTGGGAAGATTGTGGAATATAATACTTAGCACAGCGGCAGCCACACCGTGTTACAAAGATGCTTGCTGAGGGAATGAATGATCCTGTCAAAGGATGTGCCAGAACATAATGGATAGTAACTATCTCCTATCCCGACACGGTGCTGAATGATTTACAAAATGCTTCCCTATGCAGACTCGCCCTTCTTCATAACAACATTGCAATGAGGTAGTACTTATCATTATCCAATTGTACAGATAATTGAAGCAAAAAGAGGTTAAATGCCTTGTCTGATGTCACACATACAAAGACGTAGTGACAGAGCTGGGAGTAGACCCAGGTTCCCAGACCCGAATTACTCTCCACTGTGCGAGAAAGCCGATATTCCCCTCAAGCTAATGCCTGGCATCGCTCTCAAGTTATTGCATTTCTTATTCCCTCATAAGGGTAAATCAACAATTAAATGAGCCTCACGAGGTCCCTGCTGATAGAGTCAGCTTGCAGTAATATCTATTTCAGTATGTAGATTAGTCACAGAAATCTGGAGCTGCCTAGGAGAGCTGGGTGGGTGTGCAGGTGATCCTGTGCCACCAGGAACTGACTCAGACATGGGCACGAGAAGGTGCTGTAACGGTTCAGACGGGATCCACACCTGCCCATCTCGAAATCCTTTGCTGTTGGTACATATTAACTTCTTGCATTGTCCTCTGTAGGATGGCTCCGCTGAGAAATGTTGCCAAATCAGTTTGTCACCTGCAAAATGAGGAGCTAGACCTCGCTCCCCACTAGAGGGAAAGGGTCGTGTCTGATCTAACCCTGAATCCCCAGGCCCCGACAACTGCCTGGTGATCGCACAAGTCATGCCCAGCTCCAGCATTTAAAAACACTGACCGCAAAGACAGACAGAAAAGTAAAATTATTTTTAAAAAAAGACACAGTACTCAATGAGTCCAGCTGTCAGGGGCCATTCGTACGAGGTGGACCAAAGGGGTTCTAAATCAAAGCGCACAAATTCTTAACAGGAGAACTGCAAGTGGGAATGAATTTTCTCATCCAACCCCACCACCGAGGAGCCAGGGGCAGATGAAGAAAGGCCTGCTTCACCCTGAGGGGTGTCAGCTTGTACAGTTAATCACAAGGACACGAAGGTGCTACAGCAATGCCCCAGTCATCTAACCCTACCAGCGAGGAATTTTTCCACCCGTATAAAATTTCCATGTCAGAGAATGTGCTTATTTTAAGAAAAACAAAATCACATGGGAGAGAAATCTTCCTGAAGGGGACGGACCGATATCCTGCCTCCTTAAGCACCGTTTAGATTCTTCCAGGTGACCCAGATGAGCTTGCTCTGAGCACAAACGACGACGCTCACCCAATAGAGTGTGGCTCCTACACCAAATGGCTCCAAATACGTCACTTCCGAAATTGCCTTGTCGCCTTCTCCCTCCACTATCAAGTAATCAGTGAATCCTTCCTCCCGTTTGCAAAGAATTTGCTAATCTCTGGGGTGGAAAACCTGATGACCATTCTCGCGGGAACTGCATTTAATGTGAGACCACGAATGCTCCGAATGAAGACCTGAGGCTCCCTTCTGTGGGGAAGCTGACTGAGCCATTGGGAGTGCACAAATCTGGGGACACCTGCGTCTGCCACACACGTGAGCCTGTGTGTGTCTGGACGGTGGAGGGAGGGGTACTGTTTAGGTCTGCCTTGGTTCAGAGGTGTCTCCTAGATAGCTGAGCTTGCTGAGCAGGTGACCGCCGGGTAAATGAGGCCCTGGATGATCGCGCCGTGACGGGCAGTGAAGGGAAACTAGGATATTTGGGATTTTGCTGTCGCACCCGTGCTCCCGGGTTCCCCGCTCGCATTCGAATAACTGGGACCCGGCTGTGGGGACGACTTCTCCGATGTTTACGCTCCCTCAGGGGAAAAGTGTGCATCCCCAACTAGTATTATTTCGTGTCCCTTCTAACCGTGCTGAAAGCTTGAACGGGAAAACCTAGCTTCCTTTCTACTCAGTCTGTGTTCAGTGACCCCCTTGCTGAAAAGTTTTCAGTGGAACAGGAACAGCCATCCCCAGCGTGTGGGTTTATTACGAAGATCACGGGGCACACTGCAGCCGGCCCCCCAAGGACCTGAGTGTTTGCAAACGGAAGAGTGAGCAAAGCCGCGTGGAGTTCCAACTGTGTGTCAGGCGCTGGGCTGAGTGTCTTAACATCCATCACTTCATTTGCAGAGATGAGTCAACGGAAGCTCAGAGAAATTAGTGGAACTGCCCAAGGCCACGCAGCTGGTAACAGAGGAGCCGAAGCGAGAATCTACTTTTCTTGCTTCAAGTCTGACGCCCTTTCCTGGACAGCGGTCCCCTGCGGGACAGGGGACTCCCACCTCCCACACGGAAGCCGGCCGGCTGGCGGGAGCCTATTCGCAGTTCATGGTCACTTCCTCCCAGACCAGACATCGGACTGCATCCCTTGCTGCATCCCCCGTGGTCAGCACTGAGTCCTGCTCCCCATCAGCCTCTCTGGCTCCAGCTCTCCGCACTCATTCTATTGGAAGAGCATCACGTGTCCCCCTGTAATTTAGCAACTCAGAACCAGACCCCTCTCCACCTGGGCTTTCTCATTTCCCTCCGTCATTTCCAGCTCACCCTTGCTGAGCCAACCTAGAAAACCTACCCACACCCTCAGATGGTTTGTGCTTCTGCTGCTTTCCGCGCCTTCCCGTTGGGCATGCATCTGTCTCCCCTTCCTCTGTCCATCTGGTCCTGTCCGCCTTCAAAACCCTCCTCAAAGTCACCTTTCCTGGGACTAACTGGTTAAAATCAGCTAACTCGCTCCTTAGCATTGGGGAAAAAACACAGACACTGGAAATCAGGAAGAACTGGGTTCTAGTCCTAATACGACCAGGAACTCGCTGTCTGGTAGGTGAGTCACTCTTTTTAAACCTGTTTCCTTAACTGTAAAAGCAAGAGTTAAACACACCTTGCCCAAGCATAGCTGAGGTGATGCAGCATGGTCTGGTTGAGTGCTTGACCTTGGAAATCAAACTGCAAGAGGTGAATCCTGGTGCTATCACCTTGAGCCAGTTAATGGAGTTTCTCTAAAGCCTCAATTTGCTCATCTGCAAAGTGGGCCGATACTTGCACCTATAGAGTTGTGGGGACTACCACATGAGATAATATATGTAGAACCCCTAGCAGAAAATCTGCACGTTGTAACTGCTCAACAAATGTTACTTGTCAGTGTTATTATTATTTGTAACTTACCTCACCAGGTGAAAGGGAAAATGAAATAAAAGACCTTGAACCAGCACTGCACAGAAGCTGGTTTTTATCGAACTTGCAGGACTCCGTTATTTAATGTCAGGAGCTTTGCAAACACTTTGATGGCAAGTCAGTAGCTTGATATCAGCCGTGATGTAAGTATTTCACTACAGAAATCAGCAAATGCCCCATATAGGGGTAGGGGGCTTGTTTTAGTTTTGTTTTTTTGTTTTTTTTCTTTTCTTTTTCAGAGCAAAATATTCACTAGCACACCATTGCCTTGACATGTGCTTGGAACACAGTACCTGGTGTGTGGGTGCGTGGGTGTGGGCGCTTTCTGTCATTTGAATTATGCTAAGGCTCTCCCCACCCTCCTGCAGTACAACTTCAGCCGTAATGCATTCCCTCCCCAGTCCCCACCCCGGAAAAGCGGCCCAGCCCCGGCTCACCGCGCCAGTGGACGGGCGCCATCTAGTGGCGGACACGGTAATACAGTCTCCACCGTCCTCACCGCAGCAGAGATGAGCACAAACCAACACCTGGAGGCCAAATCTGGCCCTTTGCCTGACTTTTGTAAATAAAGCTTTATTGGAACGCAGCCACACCCATGCCCTTACAAATGATCTATGGCTGTGTTTTACTACAATGGGAAATCTGAATAGTGTGACAGAAACAGTATGGCCTGCAAAATCTGAAATATTTACTATCTGTCCCTTTACAGAAGTTTGCCGACCCCCGACCTACAGTCCAACTGTGCAAGCCACTTGCTTTGCAATTACCCACCTATGGTTGCAGACCTCAATCCTCGGGTTACAGGCTCCATGGCATTTGATTTCCTATTGTTGCTCACAGAGGTCATTTCCAGCACTCCTGTCATAAGCAGTGCTGTAGTGGATCAGTTATCATTCCATGTGAAAAATGTTGAGGTGTCCCTAAGGTAAAGAGCTCTTTCCGTCACCAGAAGCAAGTGCTCACAGAGTCCCTTGTGCTCACTGCCTGTGGGATTCGCAGAACGCACTTAACGTCTCCTGAACCTCAGCTCTGTCATCTGTTAAGTGGGACGCACAGTATTATTTGCCTCTGGTTTGTTGTGGGGAGTAAATGAGACCATTTATTAGCTAGCCTTTCACAGCCACAAAGATGAGCTTGGTAATGTTGGTTTTATTACCTGTGTAGAAAAGGGAGGAATATATGATTTTCCTCATTAATCACCTAGGACTCCATGGAGAACACAGTCCTTGTTTGGAATGTGCTTCTGAAGGCATTTCTGATGCCCCTGGTCTGGTCCCTAAATCCTACCGATTCCCTCAGAATATGAGCTCTTCCCAGGCGTGGCAGGTGACCTGGGGGCTGGAGGCAGAAGGTGGCGGTGTAAGTGCCCGATGCGGGACACCGTGGAATAGAACGTCTTTGGCCCCGCAGTCTAGGAGAGAGGTCTCATTGCTGAAAGGAAACAGAGCCCGGGGTTCTGCCCTCAGCCTTGCAGAGGGGAGGCCTCCGGTGATGAGCCCTCATGAGGGGAGCTGAGAAGCAAAGTCCACGCCCCAGGAGGGAAGGCGGGAACATGGCCCTCAGGGATATGGCCTCCAGCAAGCCCCTGGGCCCACTGCTCCCCAGCACCATCTCTGGGGAGGGTGTCCCCCAAAGGGTGGGGTTTCCTTCTCCTTTCTGCCACTGCTCGTATCTTAGGTATCTCTTCATCCCTTTGTCCTTGTCCCCCTTATCCCCAGCACACACATCTGGTTCTCAAAAGGGACATCAGATGCCCACTGTAGCAGACGTTGTAAGTACCCCCCCCCCAGCAGTCCCTTGGCACTGCCCGTTCCCAAGCAGACAAGCCTGAAGACTTCCAAGTGAAGCCCCGAGAGGCTGCCTGCTTGGCCCTCTGGTCAGGCCGGAAGTGTGAGTCCACGCCTTCCACCCCCAGGAGCCACCTTCTACCCATGACTGATGGCAGTTGGAGGATCAACACCCCAACTCCTTTGCCCCTCACCACAAAATAACTGAGGAATGTTGGACATTCTTTCCCAGAAGTTTCCTGCAGGACTGAGTGCCAGCTGTGCTCAGCACTAACCTACTCCATGTCTTGCCTTTATTGGCTCCTTTTCCCCATTTTCCCCACTCACGTGCTGGTGCTGCCTGGGATCACTGCCCAAATAAACTACTAGCCCTCACTTTCTTATCTCGGGGTCTTCTCCTAGGGTATCCAATCCAGGACATCCAGGTATGGCCACCTATTCTGTGCCAGACTCTCTGCCAACTGACTAATAATGCAAAGAAGAGAGACTCCTTACAGTGAGCCTGTAAGACCCAGCATGGTCTGGCTCCTGGAGCCTTTATTATCTCGCCCCCAGTCATGCCCCCCAACTCACTCACTTTTGTTCAGCCACAGGAGCACCTCTTCAGTTCCCCTAACATGCCAAGCTCTTTCTGGCCACAGGCCCTTTGCTCATGCTATTTTCGCTGTTTGGAAACCCTGTCTTACCCCTTTCCCCAGATGATTTTTCAGCCTTCAGGTCTTACCTTGAACATCACATTTTCAGAGAAGTACTTTCTAATCACCTTATCTAAGTAGGATCCTCCCTTCATCCCCATTATTCCATGTTAATATTTTATTCACTTGCCGATTTAATAGCACTCATCAAAATTTATAATTATGAGCTTCATTGCTTGTTTACTTCTCTAAAAAACTCTCTTCCTTTCTAGACTGGGCAGGGATGGTATCTGTTTTATTTACTCTCATATCAGTAGTGCCAATCAGAGTACCTAGCACAAATTAGGCACTTGATATATATATTTGTTGGGTCAATGAATAGAGGAAGGTCAGAGCTGATACTTTACATCCTCCATTATCCCTACCTGTGTACTTACCTGCATGGCCCTCCCCAGATACTCATGTGTAACTTCAATCTTCTTAGGTACATATATTACCATGTGTTTTCCTCTCTGTGCCCCTGAAGAATTGTAAATCAATTGATTACAATCTATTTGTCGAGGGGACAAATGGAAGGAGGAAGATGGATAATTCAGAAGTCCACCACTCTGTATCTGCCTTTATCATCATTCTATGACCGTGAAGGCTCGGTTTCATCATCTGTACGACGAGCACAATAATTCTGCCTCAATACCACAGAGCAGACAGCATGGCTTACACAGGGGCTTACAAAGTGCAAAGCACCATACAAAAATCTTGCTGAATTCCCTCGTGAGGTTATAGCCACACCAATCCCTTGCTTTCAACATGGCAAATAGCAAAATGTTTTAAGCCCTGAGAGCTTGCTTACAGTTACTAACAGTTACCATGTATTTCATATTCCCAAGTGCACTTGAGGCAGATAGCCAGAACAGAAGCATCTGGAACAAAATAAGGCCTGTCAGACATGAGTCTTTAATTGCCTATAGCTGAATTCACTAAGCCAGGTTCCTGGTGGGTTGTTTCAGGGTGCTGGACCACTCCGGGACCCACAGCAGTGCCCAGAAGGGGTCCCAGAGAGGAATCGCCATCCAATAGAGGATGAGATCCAAGGGGAGCCTTGTTTAATGGGAGCTGTCAGTGCAAGGTCAGTAGAGTAAAGACAGGTATCAGAGATGGAAGTTGACATTGGTTTTGCACCCAGTGGATCCAGCAAAGGCCAAGGTTTGAGTGAGGTGGAAAGGGTGAGAGATCTAAATAGGGACATGAATCTTGACTTTGGTCAACTCCTCACTCATCTGAGCAATGAATTCTAGAACACAGGAGCACATGGGTAGTGTCAGGAAGGATTTCAATTCAATTCATAGAATTCCCTTTAAGAATCAGAATCAGGAGGAAAAGTGTGGCCTTTGATGATCAATAATGTGGGATTTGAATCTCACCTTCACACTTGACTGTCCAATTGGAGCAACTTGTCCAACCTCTCTGAACTCAGGTTCTTTGTCTACACACTGAAGGTAATAATACTTGCAGTACTGACTCACTGTCCTCAATTCAGCACCCTGTCTTGCATTTATACCCTGGCCATGGCCTCATCATTGGTCATGTGACTTTTTGGCCAATGGTATATGAATGGAAGTGCCATCGACATGGGATGAACATATTCTGGCTAGCTGACTGATGACAGGAGGAAGACAGAGACACGTGGAATAGTGCTACATCAGCCAACCCCCAGACTTGCAATGAGAAGCACAGCTACCCCAGCCAAATTCAGCTTGAACAAGTCATGCTCCAGCCAATCCACAGACATGTAAGTGATAATACACTATTGTTTTAAGACACGGAGTTATGGGGTTGTTTGTTACACAGCAATAGCTAACAGATACCCTAGCCAATAATACCCACCTCTCAAGTTTGTCATACAATTTGCATTAGATAATACTCATATGTAAGCTTCTAATACAGTGTCTGACACAAATAAGAAGCCCAGTAACTGGAGACTCTTTCTTCCTCAACTCCTGGTGTGGAGTTTATCAGGTGGCTGGCTTCTACATTATCCAAATGCTCCCAGCTTCTGCATGAGAGACATCCCCAACGACTTCACAGTGAAGAATGTTTTTCTTCCCTATTTCATTTGCCTGGTGCCAATTAAATCAAATTTATGGAATTTACACTGGTTGGTAATTATCCTGAGAAATTTATTTTGGACTGTTTACGAAGCCACTTCAGCCTCCCTCTCCACCCTCCCCCAGAATTTGATGGCTTTGGGGCAGAATTACGACTGCCAAGTCTCAGTTGCAAGGGAAAGAAGCTACTGCATTATTTATTTCTTTGTATTCATATTTATTAAGACAGGTAAGGGACTTCAGGCTATTCAAGTCTTTTATTAGAGGGGAAGGAAGTGTCAAGGATTTGGTCTCTCAGGCTGCTATCATGCCACTATGACCAAGTTCAAGCTGAAGTTAATTATATCACTAAGCCTTAAGTGGTCCCTACAAGGCCATGTGGCTCATTAGTTTATTTTGTTATGTATTTATTCTTTCATTTTCTCTGCTGTAGGAGATAGTAGGGGCATACATGAGCTCTAGAGGTAGACTGCCTGGATTCAAACACTCTCTGCCAACTGCCACATGTGTGATCTTGGGTAAGGTACCTAATCCCTGTAAGATTCAGTTCCCTTGTCTATAAAAATGAGAAAAATAACAGTGGTCACTTCATACAGTTAGGAGGTCCAAGTGTGATCGGATATGGAAAGGTGTACCGCATTCAACACAGCGCCAGGCTTAGCAAAGGCTTACTCCACACTCCTGTGAGCTTCCAGTGGGCTCTGCTCTGCCATGGGGCCACAAGAATGAACAAGACATTTCCCAAGCCTAGCAGAGGGCACAGCCCTGTGACAGGCCCAGAAAGGTGAATCAGGCTAAAGACAGAGTGCTGGGGGGACAAGGCAGGGTAGGAAGTGAGAAGTCAGGGAGGGCTTCCTGAAGGAGGTGACATTTAAACTGAGTTTTGCAAAATGGTCTGGTTTTTAGTTTGTGTTATTTGTCCTGACCCCTGCCCATGATCCCACAAGTCCCCAGAGCCTCATGTGGTTCCACACATCCCAGGTGGAAAGAGAGAGGCACAGAGGAGCCTAGAAGGACAACTGACCCACATTCGTTGACCCCTAAGATGATTCATATATTTTCACATCACTTGTCCTCACAAGCCTGCACCGTGGCCTTAGCGATTTCGTTCTGCATGCAAGACAATTTGGCCCCAGAGAAAATCGCTCACCAGAGTCACAGAACGAAGGAGCGGCCGAGAGAGGTTTCGAGCCCCAACTCCTCAACTCCAGAGTCCCAGCTGTGTCGTCCCCATAGAACAGCCTAAAGGGGAAGGAGAACCTGTTATTGGGTTGCCAAAGAAGGCAGGGCCAGACCTCCCAATGCATTTCCTCTTACTTACACTCCTTCAGTGCTGTTCATGTATAACCATTAAATTACTCAAAATCGAAAAATCAGAATTAAAACTTTAACTTTCCCAGAGATAATGGGAATTCCCTTTATCCAGGGTTCCTGATTCCTTGGCCCCTCCAAACAAACAAACAAACAAACAAACAAACAACAACAACAAAGCCAACCTTCTAGAACCCCACACAGAGTTTACAGCTGTTACTGTTTGGGTTCTAATTTCTTTGTAACTCCGAGAGGATGAAAATATGAACTCTCCATTTCCTCTGCCTTTAAATTCAGAATAGAAAACACAAAATACTGAAAATACAGCAAGGATGTAAGTGTATTTAAATTATGACAAGATAAGTAGGGAAGGGGGGTAGGGGTGTGAAAGGGGAAGGAAATTGTCCAGGGCAAAAAATGGTGCGGAAGAGGCGGAGAGAGAGGAGGGAAGAAACAGACCGATGGGCTGGCCCAGGTAGAAAAACGAAGAGCCCCAGAGAGGGGAAGAGACAAATGCAAGAGAAAAATCAGGAGGGTTCCAGAAAGAAGGAAAGGTGGTGAAAAAGAAAGAGGGGACGGAAAACTGGACTGGGTGTGAGACAAGCCGAAGCGTGAGGTTGCACTTGGCCATGGCGCGCAAAACGCTCTCCTCCTTGGACCTAACAGTCACTGAGTGGCATTGCTTTCCATTCTTCCACCCCTCTGCTCTTTGAAGGACCTTTACGTAACAGCACATCCTACAAGGAAGGAAAATATTTTCAAGGCCAATGTAAGCACACTCTGAGAACTGGGGGAAATAAAATGCAGGGCCAGAGTCTCCCCGATTCTGGGCGTTGCTAGAGAATCATTTCACCTCGTACTGCAGACACTTTCAGGAAGACCGCGTCAATGACCTGCCTCCCGGGAGCCCGTTAAGCTCTAATGACACTGAAAACAACTTCAGTTCTTGAATCAAAAGGAGACTGAAGCGAGACAGAGCAGAAACCAATTGATCTTTCTGAAATCCAGCAGGTTTTCCTGCTGCACTGAGCTAGCCAGTCACGCTGGCTGTTAGGACTACAGCTCTCCTCTGAGTTTCTCTTTAGGTATTTTCTTCTCCCAGAGCTCGGGTTCCTGCAGAACTCTGTGAAACATAAGCAGAGGGAACTACGGGAGACCAGGGAAGACAGATAAATAAATCTGTTCTGATACCTCAAGTCTGTGATCTGGTGGCCACTGGGGGCTCCACTGGCCAGAACCAGTTCTGGATCGTTTGGACTTAAAAAGGGCCAGAGCATGAAGGCTTGAGAGAAGTGTTCTTGTCCTTTCAAGTCCCTCTGACTCCTCCCCCAAGTCCTGAAGCCAGAGGGTCAGGGGTGGCAAAGGCCTGGGACCCTCCTTACTGACCTGGGTGAGGAGGGCCTAACATGTGCATGTACTCGGCTCCCACCTTGAACCCAGGACCACCAACAGCCAGCGTGCGGACAAAGCTGAGAACACCCTTAGGGTGCGCCCCTTCATTCTATTACCCACACAAACAAACAAACGAACGGAACTCGCAATACAATAATGCAATGTCATAGAAACGAAAGCTAGGCCAAAACACGTAAGATAAAAAGTGAATGTCCCCCCAGGACCCCCCTCCCATATCCGCTCCTTCTCCCCAGCACTGAGTATTAATAAGAGCCTGGTGTGTAGCCTTCTGGGCCTTTTAAAATTCATTCGCCTGTATGTCCACATGCCTACGAAGAGTGAGTTTCAGCATAATTTTATTTAGGCAAATAGGACTATACTATATACGAGGGCCATCCGGAAGGCATCCAGCCATGGCACCCCTCTCGTTATATTGACATGGCTGTATTTTTTCCGGACAGCCTCCGTATACAATTCTGTCACTTGCTTTTGGGATTCAACAATGCATCTTTACGAGTTTCCTCATAGTTTCATGTCAGTACATAAGTGTTTTCCCTTCATTATCTTTATTTGCTACAATAGTTTGGCAGATAATTAGATGGTTTCCAATTTTTCACTACTATAGGCAACATTGCAATAAACACTCCTAGTATATATGAGGGCTGTCCGGAAAAATCCAGCCATTGTCAATATAACGAGAACGGTGGCCATGGTCGGATGCTTTCCGGATGGCCCTCATACATCTCTGCACAAGCACGTCGGTATTTCTGCAGGACAGATACCTTGAAGGGGAACTGCTCAGGTGATTTTTCATAGAGGGAAACTGAGGCCCAGAGAGGGGAAGAGTTTCTTGAGGTAACATAAAACTGAGACGAGACGTAAGGGCCCCTAGTGTCAGGCCAGCCTCCTCCATGAGGCCACCCTCCCCAGGACTGTGAACTTGAACACGCCCAATCCACTCCCAAAGTCTGTGGACTATCACACTCGGTACTGAGCACAGGAGCAAAAGTTCAAAGGCAAAGGAGAGTGTGGCAATCCTGGCATCAAGGGCAGAGAAGGCTGGACGGCCAGAAGGTCCTCAGCAGAGGACAGCGGGAGGGGCACTGAGCTTAAAGTTTAAGTCCTTCTGTCCCCAGCCTGGCTCCCCTCCCCTCCCGCTGTGTCACTTCAGGTGACTGAGCCTGTTTCTTCCACCATAGAACGGACTTCGTTTCCATCTTCCAGGCTTCTCGTGAAGGCTGAGCAGAGCGGTCTGCAGACACCACGAAACCGATTCCACTGCTTGAGCTCTCACGACGTGCCTGGGGCCCTGCGAAGTCCTTTCCCTGGATCGTGTTACTTGACCCTCACGACAACTCTGTAAGGCCAGTCCCATTTTTGTCCCCATTAAACAGATGACGCCCAAGGTCACCCAGCTACCAAAAGGCTGGCCAGGAGCTGAAGCCAGGCTGCCTGGTCCCACAGCTCAAACTCTTGGCCTGAAGAAAGGCACTCGTGGGAGCCCCAACATGGGCATGAAGTCCTCCGGGCAAAACAGGACACAGTTCTGAAGGTGCAAGGCCACAGAGTCCCCAAATAGGCCCCAGCTGGAACGTGCTAGACCTGGGCTACTGCCGGGTCCCGATGCTCGGCCTCGGAGGTTCTGCAGCCTGGCCCGGTGCCGCGGGCCTCTTCCCATCACTGTTCCACACCATCATTAACCAGCCCCACCGGAGCTGACAGTACCTGGGGCTGGCTGGGCCCTAATGGCAGCATGCTGGCCATAATTACCTCCATCGATCACCCCAGCCCGTGGAAGGGGACAGAGTCTGGCTAGGGATTTAAATAAGCTGCTTCTCTGCAGAAACAAGGGCTGTGGACACCGCCTGCCTCGTTGGGCGTTTAAACAAACAGTGCAGACCACAGGACCAGTCGAGCTTTCAGGTCACAGAGGAAGGGAGAGTGGGGGGCATGGAGGAGGGACAGAAGAAGGGATTCGGCCGCGCATCACCCAGAAACCAACGTGAGGAAGACACAGCTGTACTTCACCCAGACCCACGTTCTTCTCTTCTTCCCAAGGACACAGCTAGATTGCATTGCTCCGCTCCCCTTGCAACTCAGTGCAGCCACATGGAATGAACACTGGGACACTACGAGTGCTTGGATTCCATGGACCGAGTCTGCACGTCCACCTCTGTTTCAGAAAGCTCCAATGCCAAGGGTTCGCCCCTGCAACGCCCTTTTGCTTCTCGTCCTTGGATAACGGACGCCTGTTATCGCAGAGAAGCCAGACACGGATAGGGGTCCACAAGTCCCAGGCAGCCCTCAGCCAGCGTTTGAAGGCCTAGGCCCCGTGGCTGAGGTGGGACCAGCCCTGAGGTGCAATTCACACTCCAGAGCTCCTCACAGGGTCACGCCAACTTCGGGGACTTTGTCTAGAATTGCGTCCATGCTGGCCTTCTTCCCCTTCCCAGCACCCCCTGCTGGGAGCACTTCCTAAAGAAGTTCCCTGTCCTCATCGCAGGGACTGCTTGTGGGGAAGCCGGCCCAAGGCACCATGGAACGGAGTTCCAGCTGGCCAGATGTGAGCACAAGTGCCACTTCCCGGTCTCACATGAAAACCCACCTGTCCCCCTCCACTCTCTTTGCCCTTCAGACTCACAGGAGTAGAAATGACCCAGAGGGTCACCTTGGAAGACACGTGATGATGGCAGAACCTCCGACAGCCTGGATCCTGAGTCACCGCTGGAGGAAAAGTAGGCACCAGTCAGGCACACCTGTGCCTGCGAGGCGAGGCACAGGCTTACCGTGCTAAGCCACTGACACGTTTGTGCGCATTTGCAGTGGCAGCTAGTGGCACCCACACTAAAATAGGAAGTGGCTTTATTCTAGCCCTCGGTAAAGTGTAGACCAGGTGAAAGTCAAGAATTGAGGAAACCATTCACACCCCCCAGGTTGGGCCCTTGGGGAGCCCCTGGAGACTGGGGACACCTGATGTAAAATGACAGGATTTAAGGTCTCTTCCGTCAAGACCAGAACCCCAGAAGAGCGCTCTGCATCAAGTCCCAGATGACCCTTCCCACAGCCATTCACACAGGACCCACGGAATCAGGACAGAAGTTATTATCCATAAGGAACTATTCACAATTGTCTGTTCTCCCTCTGGGCCCCCAGGGCAAAGTCATTCTTGCTTTCTGAGAAGACCTCTAGGATCACCTTTGTTGAAGAGACTCTGGCCAGGAAGAGAAAATATTAACAGAAGCCAGAGAGGCCAAAACGATACACGTTAAGAGGAGGAGAAGAAAGGGAAGGGGAAGGGGAAGGGGAAGGGGAAGAAGAACGGTGTGGCTGAAAGATCAGAAGAGAAACAGCAAAGCCACATGTGCGGCGAGGGAGGTGGCGTTTAAGGGTCAGGACTGAACCTAAGAAGCGGGGTGGGGTGAGCAGGGGCCGCGGCCACCTGGGGGCAGGACGATAACAAAGGCAGGACCTGGAGACGGGGAATTCTGTGACGTTTTCTCTGCAAGAAGGATGTCCCCCATCCGGCACGTCCTTAAGAGACTAACCACAGACTTGAAGTCCTCATCATTAACTTTCCGTTCCTGGACTGTTCCTGAACACGTAGCCCCATGGGAGACTCCTACAGTGGGAGCCTGGGACGGGTCAGGATTGCGTTTCCCCTTTCAGGGGTCTCCAGGACTGTGCAGCAGACTCCCTCAGGCTCACAGCATCTGTCCTGCACTCCGTAAATGCAAAGGTTTCTGTCTTGTTTATCACTCTTCCCAGCACCTTCGAGATTGTCTGACTGATGGTAGATACTTGGTAAATGTTTGTTGAATGAATGAATGAAATAATCAATCAGTCATAGGCAACAGAATTGAGTGGATAACAATCACAGTTTCCAGGTGAAGCAGGTCGTCACATGGCTGCCTTGCTACTCAGGCGTCCCCGCTACCATTCACCTTTGCAATCACCTTTGCCCTGTGCTTGCAGGTGGGACCTGTAGTAGACACAGCCACCCTCAACTGAGAAAGACCAAGACTGGGAAACGAAGTCCGAGCTGAAACATGCCTCATCTACTTCTTGGATTGCTAGAAAAGCCCAAATTACAAATACCAAATAGGAATACAAATACCCTTTGTACCAAATGAAAAGCTAGCGTCTCGTCGAGTTTTGGTTCATAATCTATACTGTCCTTGCTCCCTGTGAAGAGTAAAGCACGGGCCCTAAATTCACACGTTCCCACTCCTCTGGTCACTGGTCAGGTGGCTTTGGCCCAGTGACGCAACATCTCTAAACCTGTTTCCTAAGCAGCATCGTGAGCATGACAACATCTACCTTACAGACAGACTGTGACGCGTAGTGACAATAATCTCCCTAAATGCCCTACCCGATGCCGGGAAGTGGCACACAGCAGTAGCTACAAGAACCTTGTCTCTCTTCTGGCTGACACATACAAATAGAGATAGAAAAAAGAAACCCTTCTGATAATTTTCTGGATGATACAAAGGGAAAAGGGTTAAAGGTCTTTCATCCTTTAAGTTCATCTACAGAAAGAACAGGGAGCCATGCACAACCGCAACGACCAAAATCAAGTCTCCCTCGTCACTCACTCCTTCACGAGTGAGTGTCGAGACACCGTCCTGACAAAGGCAGAAGGCAGGAGATCGATTCTTTCATGCGCTAAACCTAGTTGTCCCTTCAAACAGGGATGGAACGATGGCTCTGTCCAGTTGTCTTACTTGGATAATTTACAATTGTGACTCAACTTGGAACACGCTATTTCTATTTTGATTCTCCTAAGGGACTGATGGAAGGAATTCACATAGTCAAGGAAGGCCCTCTCAGGAGAACAGAGAAAGGACCAGACTGCAATTTTGCACATTTCGTTCCAATTGAGACATTGCTCACAATGCTGGACAACTTCCAGTTCTGAAATGACCGCCTCCCCAGGTGTCTAATCACACACTCCAAACGCTAGGGCGACACTCTCTTGAGAAATATGCAGAGACATTCAGGTGAACTCATGCCTGAGCGAAGGATATAATTGTTACTCTGAAAAATATTTGGTGTGTTAAAATTATGTAGTATGTCAAAATATATTATCCTCTCAATGATATTTAAATTTTCATGGTTTTATTTACTCTTTCATAATATTTAAATAGTCTGACTATGAGACCAAACTGCTTAAACAGTCAAGTTTACTTGTAGCGTTTATAACCCCAATCAAAGGTCTAAATTCTCTTTTTAAAATCTCTCATTTATATTAGAAAATAGAAGAAAGGAACTGCATCAATGATGTAGATAAGTTTAATTCAAAATTACTCTTGAATTAAATTTATTTAGATATTTCTAAAGGAAAATAATCCAGGGACCAGGATGACCTGGATAATTACCTTCATTATTTAAGTCATTCTGCTGAATCTGGCCCAAATTGCAGGTCTTTGAGAGCTTTGAAGGAGGCATTTCAGAAAATCAAAACACTCAGAACATTTAATAATATCTTTTCCACTGGGTTCACAGGCCCATATGATGGAAAAGGTCAATGGCTTATTGAGACAACCAAAAATATCTTACAGACCTAGAAGAGATCTCATGCTCAACATTTTTATAGAACCTTACATCTTACAAAAAAATACTTGTAAGAACATTTTATCTTTTGATCCCAAAAACACTGTGTGAAACACAGACCATAATCTCCATGTTTACAGTTGAGAAAACAGAGATGCAGAGAGGGACATGTTTTGTTCAAGATCACACTGCAGATAATAGACAAACTGGGGTTGGATCCATGTCCAGAGGTCTTCCTACCACACCACCGCTAAATCTAGAGGTCTCTAAGGAGTGAGTTGGGAACCATGGAGTCATAAATAAATCTCTTGTGATGTGGTTTTTCATTTTATCTTGGCATTTAGTGTTCAGGCATTGCAAAGAGTAAAGAATATTGGACAAGAAATGAGCTTATCATATAGTCACGTCTCTAATGTGGACAAAAGCTACATGAACCTGGACCTCACTTTCCCCATTTTACAGACACGGTGATTTCTTTCTCTCTCTCTCTCTCTCTCTCTCTCTCTCTCTCTCTCTCTCTCTCTCTCCTTCTCTCTTTCTTCCTCTCTTCCTTTAATTTGATGATTTCCAAGGTCCTTTAAAGTTCTGATTTTTAGAATTTGAGCACCCTCTATGTATTGTGGATTATGCAGAGGAACAGAGAGGTATTTATGATCTAAGAGCCTGTGATACAACAAAGCAAAGGCCAAATTGCTGGTGGAAAGCTGGAAAGTGGGGGGAAAGGGCAGGTGTCTAAGGGCTGGAGAAGTGGATGGGCAGGATTTAGTAAGCAGTGGGTAGTCTAGGTAAAGGAAATGACGTCAGCAATGATCTCAGCAGCAGACCCTGTATTAGCTGGGCTCAGCCACCAAGTCCCAAGAACCCAACCCAAACCAGCTCAAAGAAAAAGTAAGGGCGGGGCGCTTTACCGGAAGGGTAGCTGCTGAAACGCAGACTTGGAGACACAGGACGGAGCCTGAAATGGGGCGTTGGCCACTAGAATTTCTGCCCCTGTGTCCTTTGGTGAGCTCAATTCAGAAAGGCTTTTTCCGGGGCAGCTGCTGGAAGGTCCTGGGTCAGGCTCAAAACCTACGATCCAGGGAAAATAGAATGAACTTGCTCTCCAACTTGGAAAACTCTAGAGAGAAATTATGGTTATGGGCTTATCTGAGTCTGGGTGCCACACCCACCACTGCGAGCATGGGGTTATGGGGGTTACTGCGACTCCCGTGAGAGGCGCATGGCCTCACGGAGGAGCAGTTCTGCAAAGCAAACAGGAGATGTCACATCAGGACCAAGCAGAAACAGGTTCCAGGCAAGTACAGTGCTTCACGTCTGCGAGCCCCATTTTACAGATGAGAAAGCTGAGGCCGGGCTCAGGAGCCTGCCCACGGTCACGTGTTGGAAAGCAGCAAAGCCAAACCCGAACCCACGTCCATCTGGTCAAGTCTACTGCCCACAGCTGCTGCTATTCTCTTCTCTGATGTAAAAAGCAACACACACAAGAGTATTTTTTAGACTGTGGACAGCATTTTAAAGAAATAGGACAAGATTAAAATTACCATCACTAAGAAATAATCACTGTCAAAATGTTGCTGTGATTTGTCCTAGGCTCTTGCTACGATTTTTTGTGTTTTTTTTTAAATTCATTTTTATTGTTAGACTTATTGGGGTGACATCTGTTAGCAAGGACTACATAGGTTTCAGGCATACAGTTCTACAGTGCATTGTCAACTTGATGTATAACAAGTTCACCACCTAATGTGACTTCTCTTTCCATCACCTTATATTTAGCTTCCCCCCTCCTCTCCCACCCCCTCCCCTTCTCCCCTCCCTAACCCACTCGTCCCCAAATAAACATTAAACTATTGATTGTGTCCATGGGTTATTTGTTTGTTCATTTCTTGCTACAATTTTTTGGCATGTGCCATTTTATGATTCATGGTCTTGACTAACCCAAGGTGCATCCCAGGACCATGACCTCTGTACGATCTGCCCGGATCCTCTTTACAGACCAGACTGCTGACTCCCGAGCTGCGGCCCGTGGCTCACAGCCACCCCAGCTCAGATGCTCGGGAGGCTTGGCCCGCGCCAGGACGCAGGCGGCCAGGCTGACTGCAGCTGAGGTAGAAAAACTCGGTTCCCCTCCCTCAAAACACAAAAACTCCAGGGCGATCCCACGGATGCTTCAGCTTCCTGGGGAAGCAGGTAGAAACTAGACTTCAGTTGAAAGGGCATCTTTGGCTTCTTTCTCTCAGCTCCCCTGCCCTGCTTTTGCCACCTCCTTAGAAGCGTCCTTCAGTTGATCATTTGCAGAGAAACTGTCATTTCAGGCCCCACTTGTAGAGACTCCAATAGAAGGTAGTGGCTGAGGAAGTTCTAACCGCACGAAGGCGTGGGTTCTAATCACCTGCTCTTTACAGGTGGATGAGCTGTTTAACTGCTGGCCAAGCCCACCCACCCACCAGCACTCACGTCTCCACACGGTGGTGGGATTTCCTGCCCCTCCTCACCCTGCAATAACTCTCATGAAGTGCGAAGAGCAGTGTTTCCTGGCTTCAAAAGCTAATTACTATATGCATTTCTATAGTCATGTATTTATAGAATCATTAAGGCTCTGACGAAAAACATGCATTACTCAGTTAAATTTTAATGCATTTTATGGGAGGAAAGTATATCTATGCTGGGGTAGAAGTCTTAATTTAAGGATTCGTGAAGAATTTGGACTTACGGATGATCATATTCTCTCCATTCTAAGATACACAATTTAAGGGTTTTTAAGTCTTAGAATTGATAAATACCTTTAGTCAATGTTCTTTTTCTATTATACATCCCCCTCTCCTGAAAACTTATTAAATATTTTCTTTTTATTCATTCACTGAATTCTAGAATCACTTCATTGGATTCCACGACATTGCCCGCCCCTCGAATAAAATTTGTAATAAAATTAACCCAAACCTATAAATGAATACGACAAAAAATGACATCTCTGTAGCGCTGAGTGTTCTCAACACGGTATGCCTTTCCACTTACTCAAGCCTTCGGTTATTTCTCCCAGTTGGTCACGGTCATGCTCTCCATGACATCCTGTACAATTGCTGTTAAAGTCAGGACTTTGTATTTGCATTGCTAATAGAAACCTGAGTTGTTTTCCATTATATTTTCTAACTGGTAAATTAGTAGATGTAAAAGCAATTTTTAATACTTCTTAAACATTTGATTACCTTATAGATCTATCTTATTAGTGCTATTAGTGTTATACTTGATCATTGGGGGTAAGCTGTACAGATAATTGTATCACTTGCAAATCAAGATAAAGTCTCCTTTTTTCCATTGTTACACACTTTATTTCTGATCTATGTCTTATTACATTCACTAGAAAGTCTATAAAATTTAAAATAGAGATAAAAGAAATCATTAGAAATGACTCTGGTATTTCACCACTAAGCATGAAATTGAGTGCTTAATATAGGTATTTTTCAACATGTTATATAAAATGTGTCTACCCTAAGAAATTAAAGAATTTCCATCGATAGTGGGGTTGAGTATTATCAAAGGCAACTTTAGACATTTATTAAATCAGATTCAGGATGAGTGCAGGAAACACTTTCACATCGGGGAGTAAGTGGGACTTAAAGTTGAATATCAGCCCTAGTGTGAATCTTGGCCTCGACCAATTGATCTAACTTCTCCCTGCTCCAGTTTCTTTAGCTATAAAATGATGGTAATCATAACTCATAAGGTTCTATGATCACTAATTAATCTGGTTTGTATGGAGTGTCTAACATACCGATGATCCCATGATCGATGTTCAATTACCTGGCATTTCCAAAGTAAATCCTACTTGGTCATGGCACATCGTTCACTTAATACATGAATAGATTCAATTTGCCATCATTGTATTTAGAATTGTTACATCCATCTTTGTCACCGTGTGCCAAATAGAAACATATTTTCTCTTTGTATCACTTGAAAGATAACTATGCCTTAAAAGTTAGAAGGGATGTACCTAAATTATTTTTATGTTGACATATGACAAACACGCAGAAAATTGCATAAAGGAATGCATTCATAAATCCAATGGGACCCAAAGTGCTTGATGGTTTATTTCCCATTTCTGCTCAGTGCCAATGGCCATTCTGTATTGGACACTTATGGAGGGCCAGCCCTGTGCTAAGCATTTCTCATGTAACATTTAATATGATGATCACAAGATCACAATGAGGGAAAAGTTACTCTCCTCATTTTATGGATGAGAAAAAGGAGACTAAAAGAGATGAGCATTGTGCCCGTGGTTACACAGTAACTGATAAAATAAGGCTGAATCTAAATAAAGCCTCTATACACTAAGCATGGTGTTTTTTTTGTTTGTTTGTTTGTTTTTTATGTGGGTAGCTCCCTGGCTGGGAATCTAACCCAGGCTGCAGCGTTGACAGTGCCGAAGCCTTAGCCACTACACCACCAGGAACTCCCAGCAATGGTATCTTGATTGAAATGAAGAAATATTAATTAATCTAATTCTTCATTCATTTTTGGTAATTCATATTTGCTCTCAAAAATCATGCATTTCTTACAAAATTTCAAATATATTAGAATTAATTTGTCTACTATATTTTCATAGACTATATAATGTCCACTACCTACTTAATTCTATTTTTAGTTCAGCACTAATTTTATGCATCTGTGATAGCTTTCTCTTTTTCTAATTTATAATTATCAGAAGTTTATTTATTCTATTGTCATTTTTAAAAGCCAGCTCTTGGGCTTATCAATTTTATTTTTTTCCATTTTCTAATTAATTTCTTATTTTATCATTACTATTTTTTCTCTCTGATTTATTTGACTTGGTTTTGAATTTCTTTATTTTATTGAGTCATTCCTTTTAATTCTATCTTGTTTAAATTGAAAATCTTAGAACATAACTTTCCTTTAAACATGCATTTTTTTCATTTTCTACAAGTTTTAAAATATAAGGTTCTCATTTTCCTAATTTTCAATTAATACATAATTGTAGTTTTGATGTTTTCTTGGACTTAAAAGATATGAAAGATACTTTTTCAAAGGCTTGAAATTTTTCACTGGCATTTTATATTAATTTTAATTTTATTTCATTCTTAAAAAGAATTTCACCACCACTAGTGCTGATATTCAGATGGTCAGTTTTCTTTGTAAACCAGTATATTGTGGTAAATGTTCCTTGAACAATGAAAAATATCTTTTTCTATTCATTTGCAGAATAAAAAATTTAATCCAAATCCATAAACTCAAAATCAATATTATTAATCATCTTTTTTTTTCCTCTTTTTTGCCAAAGACCATGTGATGGTTTTCTTACTTTTATTTTTGTTTTTGGGTTTTGAGTTTTGGTTTGTTTAGGATTGTTTGTTTGTTTGTTTGTTTGTTTTTGCTCTGTTGGTTTATTGCCCCAATATCTGAAAGATACAATATATGCCAACCACCTGTGATTCTGGATCATGTAGACACGGGCTTACCTAGCGCTCTCTGAGTATCAGGGGTATGTGTGCGAGAAGTTTAAAAAGGCTTCTCAGAGACTCTGATATGATCTCTTAGACATTTTATACCATTCTTGTTGAGAATCACTGAGATAAATTTAAATTATTGTTATAGCATTCTTGAGAAATTTACCTTTTATTAATATAAAATGACTCCCTGTATTTAATTGCATCTGCCTTACACTATATATGTTTCCTGATATTAATACTGTCACTCCTACTCTGTTTTATTTTTAACATTTTTTCTCTCTCATTTAAGTGAAGCTTTGACAATGAGCTTCTGGTGCGTTTTGAACCAAATCTGAGATGAACTGTCTTTTAATAGGAGAATTTAACCTAGATCCTTCCTTCATCACTATCACTGGTGCTTGGTCTTCATATATAACTGATATATGAGGGCTGTCTGGAAAAAATCCAGCCATAAATGCCTGTTTTTCATGTTACATGGATGGATACTTTCCGGACAGCCCTCGTATTTGACTTCTATCCAGCAAGTCAGCCTTTGACTTAATTAGCTTTTTGTTACAAAATACTTCCTTCAAGTTTTACGAGGCAGCCCCCAACCCCCCAACCCCCCAACCCCCCCGCAATCATTTGCCCTCAGGTCCATCGCTTACCCTCCCCCTGCTTCGCTTTGATGACAGACTGGCTGACCCTTACAGCCTGTCTGTCCCAGGTCCCCTCCTCAGCTGGCTTCAGGCTAGGTTTGGCCCGTGGGAGACACTGGCAGAAGCAGCAGGAAGAAGTCAGGGTGTCTGTCCCTCCCCGCTGACCTGGGTGCATGCCTCCTGTAGCTCCTGCTGGAGCGTCCAGTTTCCACTCGGAGACCCCACCCCTGGGCTCGGTTACACCACCACCCTTCTCCATCCCCACAGCCCAGAATCTCCATTCTCTGTCCCCCACACCCCTCCCCTTTTATAACTGTCCTCTTTCTCTCAGCTTTTCCTTGCATCGGGGAGGGCATCTTAACTTCACCCTCCTTAACACCAATTCCATTTTCTGCAGGGTTATTTCTGTTCTTTCCTGCTCCTAAGGCAAACGCAAGCTTTATGCTATTGCATTCTGTATTTCTTTACAATCTTTATTTCAGATGATCTCTGCTCTCATTTTAGCAACCCTTTTCATGGTACCATTTCATCTGTTGTTTCTTATATCTCAGAGTACAAATTTATTGAGAACACAAAGAAGACATCCTAATAAATGCTCTTATTTACTTTTCCATATTTTTTCAAAGGTCTGCTTTCCTTTTGAATCTAATATTCCCCTTTTTATGTCCCAGAATATCTTCAAAGGTCTCTCCTTTTACTTTTTTTATTATTCATGCTTGATGAAGGAGAATGCTGTTCAGGCATGTTACCAGTAAACAATCTGGATGGATCTTCTTTGGTCTTTATTAGTAAACATGTGCCGACTATTAGAATCCACATCCAGACTGTAAGGTGTGGAAGGATTAATATGCACAGACTCGAAATCCCTAGTGGCCTCATGTCTGTGTTGGACCGAAACCGGTTCTCTGGCTTCACTGCCTGGCCTCCTGAACATGCGGAGGGGGGTTTATTTTCGGGGATAACTTTATGCAGTCTCTTCTCTTTGTGCAAAGCAATGCACGGACATGTACCCTAACCAGCATGCAACCGGCTCACAGGCCTAGCTCTTTCCTCGTCCTCTTGACTTCACAGTCTGGTATACATAGGCCCCTACCAGCTCTCTTCTGCCATGATCCCTTCCTTGTCTTAATTTCTGGGAAACTGCAGTCTCATGGTGGATAAATACATACAGGTGATAAAAGGCGAAATGGCCTCAGAATCTATTTCTTATTACAAGAGGGGATTTCCCTCCTTTTGTTTAGAGAAGACCCTGTGTCTATCAGGTAAGATGTAGGAGTTCTGACAATTAAGTTCGCAGACTTGCCCCCCGTGCACTTACGTTGGCAGCACTGCACAAAGAACTCGGTGTGGTGTCACGACTTTACGACACCCTACTGAGTTGTTTGTGCAGCGCTGCCAACGTAAGCGCATGGGGGCAAGTTCAAGAACTTCACTGTCAGATTTGGGGCATGATGACAGTTCTGACGGCCATTCCAGAAGAAGAGTTCCAAAACTGCATTGAAGGGTGGACTAGGCACTGGCATTGGTGCACAGCTTCCCAAGGGGAGTCCTTTGAAGGTGACCGCAGTGATACTCAACAACGAGGTGTGCAGCACTTTTTCTAGGATGAGTTCACGAAAGTAATTGTCAGACCTGGTAGACAGAAGCACAAACTGAAATCTCCTCTCATGTGTCTCCTACTTTTACTCAGGAGTGCCATCCTTGCTCTATAAGCAAAAATTCTTCCCGCAGTCTAGAACCCATGTTATTGAAAAGCAGCAGTGTTTTCTGGGTTTTCATGAGTATTTTCATGGGAAGGTGGTGTCAGGTGTCAAGGCTGGATGCAGCCTGACTGCGAAGTCCCATCCTCATTCCTTGAGAAATCACTTCCTTCTCCCTCTCCAGGCTTTTTGTTTGACCCAAACGGGATGTCAAGCTGTTACCGCATCTATACTCCCCCCTCCTAAGAGGTCAGTGCCCGAACCGTCCCAGCTCTGGCGGCCTCGTGCCACTTCTTCCCCACTCCCCAGTATTCCCGCCTAGCCCCTCATAGCCCCTCAGTCACTTAAGACGAGGGTGGGGGGGGCTGCCCAAACCCACCCCCACAGCAGTATCCTGCTGTTCCCACGTGTCACCTGTACTCAGGAAGATTACTGTGCAGTTTCCTGCTAATCCAGCATTCTGCGACACGGACTCAGATTTGGATAAATGATAAACAAAAATATTAAAATAATGTTCTCATTTCAACTAATGCATTTGTCAGGAACTGAGAGTCCATGGGCTGATGGGAGCAGAGGAACTGGATGTGAGCAGAATTTCGCAATTTATTATAATCTACGAAATAGCACATTGTTTTTTATGCCTTTACCCCCACAGCCTCCGAAAATTGCTGTACATACTTTACTCTGGCATGTATTTAATTGTGACCTATTACTTAGTTACCTGGATGTGTGTCCCTCTCCCAATTAGGCTCTGTGTTTATGCAGGACAAGAATGGTGTCTTTCTCGTCCTGACAGCCACAGTATCAAGTGTTCAATTCTCCCCTGAAGGAAAAGGTTGGAAGCCAAGTTTATTAAATGGGTGGAGTCGAGACTAGCAGGTGTCTCCCCAACCTGGAGATGCAGGCATCCCTAAATAGTAAGGGGGAGAGGGGGCAAAATAAGAACGGGATGAGGCAGGACCAGCGGTAAGAGGAGAAGGGAGGCTGAGTGTAGTTTCCAAAGCAAGAATGAGGACATTAGGGCAGATGTTACGGGCTAGAATGCAAACCACCACGTCTAAGAAGGAGGAGAGGAAACCAGAGAACAGGGACTAGTGTCCCTAGGTAGCATCAAAGGTGGACAGACAAGCTATATTTAAAAACTACAGCCAGAGTACACGTGACCCTTGGTGAATGTTTATTAATTTTATACAACCAAAATTAATTATGGAAAGTAATATAACCTTTAATTCTCTCGTTCCTCGGCCAGAAAGCTCCCCAAAATGTTATATAAAAGTTATCCTATACATAACTGCAGGGAAAAAACAAAACAAAACAAAACTTGGTGTGTCGGACTTGAAATTGCAGCTACGTCACTTTAAGGCCCAGCCCTCACCTGTCCACGATCTTGGAGCACCCAGTTTCCTCAGCTGTAAAAGGAGACTGTCACTACCTCTGTCGGGGCTTTGCAGGGGGGCTGACTCCCACACAAAGGATCTAGCACAGCAGAATCATTCAGCAAATGCTCGTTCCCATCCTCCTTCAGCCGGCAGCCTCGTGAGCCTAATGACAGTGACGGAGCCATGCTCACTTAATTGGCAGGAAGGCGTGCCGGTGGCCGACGCGCGTCCCTGGTCGCACCAGGTGCCACAGGAGAACCCCGCACCGCCCTCACAGCTGCGCCTGCTGGGGGGCTTAGGTCCTGCGTGATTAGGCCGGAGACGGGCAGGAGCTTCATTGTGCCGGGCTGACAGGGTGTGGAGAAGCAAATCGATAAAGACGCCCAGGTCAGTGGCAAGCTGGGTGGGTCCTGATTTATAGAAACACATCGAATTCCATTACTGGGCCCCTTCCGTCGGCTCCCATCTCCCCACCCCTCCTGCTAGACCTTCCTCTGCTCCTTCTTGCCAACTGGTGACTTATTTACGGGAAGGAAGCGGGTTTACTAGTAAAGACGAGGCATCGGCCCAACCCACAGCAAGTAATTTCCCAGAGAAGCAACATCTATCTGATCACCTGACTCAATGTGACAAACTTCTGCTGAACGCTCTCTGCCAGGTGCCGGATGTCCGTGATGTGGGGACACATAGGCTAGACGCAGTCCCAGCAACGTGGGCACTTAGCCCCCCTGAGCCTCAGTGACCTTGGGAAGCGTGGGGATACTGCTAGTTCCTGCCTCACAGATTGTAAACGCTCAGTGAAAAGTAGCCGTTATTATCAGTGTCGTCCACCCAGGTTCCCAGACTGCAGACCGTGGCATCTTCCTTAAGCAATCTGACCACACCAAGGTTCCAGCTGCCAGATTTGCAGAAAACCTCCCAGCCCTCTCAGGACAACTGTCCTACTTTGTCTCCTCTCCAAATTTTTGCTTCAGAGAAGGAAGAGGATATGGGAGGGAAGGGAAGGGCCCTGGCGTTCCCTGAGAAACTCCTTTGGGTCAGGCAGGATGCTCGTCACTTTTCCACCATTCCATTCAGCGGCCTCGTGCTGGAGCCCCCCTTCAATCTCACCCTTTCCCTCAGTCCTCCACCCCAGCCAACACACAGTCCTCAAACACAAGTCCGATCTTCCTGAGGCCTGGATTTCAATCTTCAAGAGCATCTTGTGAGCTGCCACAGGAAGGTCACAGTCCTTTGTCTGGCAGCTAAGAGACTTCATGATCGGGTCCCTAGTGAATATCTGGCCACTCCTCACCACCAACTGGGGGGCCCACCTGGCTTGCTTACATTCCAAGCAATCAGCTGTCACATCCTCCATGCACTTGTTCATGCAGATGTCCGTCGATATTGCAATGAGTGCACATGCTAATTTGGAAAGGACTGACATCTTTAAGCTAACGATTGACTCTTCCCATTCAGGACTGCATTGATTCTGGCCATTCTTCATGGCCCTCAGCAGAGCTCTATAATCACCTTCATGTACATCTGGCATGCTTCTAGTTAATCTCAAACAGTTTTATCTTTTTTGTCACTGCTGCTATTATGAATGGGGTCCTTTTATGCATTGGATTTTCTAATTACATGTTTCTGATCGATAGAAATGCTACTTTTTCTTCATGTTCATCTTGTATCCAGTTACCTATTGAACTCCTATTAGCATCAACTGATTTTAGCTGAATCTCTTGAATTTTCTAACAAACAAACAAACAAAACCCCAGCCATGTCATCTATAAATCATGATTTTTTAGTTTAAACAATTACAGTAAATTTATCATAAAGATATTGAGACACCAACAAAACCCAGGGCTCAGAAACAAATAGAATCCCAGTCTCAAATGCCATGAGAATTCTGTCTCTCCATCTGTCCCTATGAACCTAATTCAGCACTTTTACTTTAATTTATTTTGGTATGGATTAAAGTATACAATCCTTTCCTTATTTGCTTACTTCAATTAGTTTATACATTAATTCAACAGATCTTCATGTTATTAAAATACAGATACACACATACTCAGCACAGGATTGCTTTTTAAAGACATGTTTTTCAAAATCGTCTGAAAATTCAAGCAATATAAAACAAATGTGTTTTTTCATTCAAAACCATGAGATGAATAGATGTTGATACATGTAACTGTAGTCAATCTTCTTCTTTTATTTTCAAAAATAATGTACAGGAAAATTGGATCTTCCTTTGGCATACAGTTAGTTCTAGGAGTGTCAACACATGTATAGATTTGCATAACGACGGCCACAGTCAGGGCACAAAACACTTCCAAACAGTTCTTCGGTGCTGCCCAGTTTCAGTCCACGCCTCCTCCCACCCCCAGCCCCTAACAATCCCTGATTTGTTTTCCGTCACTGTGATTCTGCCTTTTCCAAAATGTCATATAAATCAATTCATACAAATCATGTCATTTTGGACCTTCCTGTGTAATGTTTATACCGTCACACCTCGGTACTCGACTGCTTTGAAACGTGTTGACTTTGGTACTTGCCGCATTCCGATGCGAAAATATTGTCCTGGAACTCATCCTTAGTCTGGCACTCCCCGCGCCGCCCAGAACCAGTCACCGAGGACGGCCAAGGTACCACGGTAACTCCGTGCTGTTTTCTTCTCGTACTGCTCTGGCCGGATGCCGCTGGAGTCGGTCGGTTTATTTGCACCTCCTCACCTAGACCTTGAGATTCTAAAGAGTGGGGGTGGCGTCTCCTTCAGCACCTAGCCTGCCTCTTACTCAATGTAGTGATCCCTCCATAAAGGTGTTACTGTCGATGGGTGGGCTTCCTGTGGGGTCCCACAACACCGAAAACCCTTTTCCAAGAAGGGTGACTTCAGTGCCTAGCTGCTCACAGGCCTGGAAAGAAGTCCCCAGGCCCGTTTTCATTCATTAACTTGTCCAGACACAGGGGAAATCCCACCGATTACATGCTCACTGTGCCCCATAGAACTGTCAGCCTCTAATTAGAATTAATTAGCTAACGTGGGTTTCAAAATTGGAAGACAAGAAGCTCCGCCTGCGTGCTCATTTGGTATTCGTTATCACGGAGACCTGCTTCCACGCAGAGACTAGCTGCGAGCACTCACGCACCGCGTCCCACACCGGCTGCGGGAGGGAGCCCGTGGCCTGCTGCCTGGCGACCCGTGCGGCTCTCACGTTATGTCAAGATTTGGGGAAAAGAGAACTCGTGGCTCTCCAGGGAATTTTGTTAACAATTTCCTTACAAGAAGACTTTTGTGAAGAATTTGGGATATTCTGGCCACTTTGGAACAAGAGTTCCAAGTTCAAGATGCAAGTGGTAATAAAATTAGGAGGCGCTGGGTCTGGAACCAGATGCCACCATTAAGTGGGGCAGCAAGAAGGGGGCACCTCAACCACTGCCCATCGGGTGGGGTCTCTATCCAAAAGACATACCCCTTGCTCCTAGACTGGGTGGGATGACTGCTCCTTGTACTTGCCAAAAAAGTGCATCTAACGACTTTCCTGTCTTGAGAGAGATTTGCTGTATTTCACTCAGAAGGACACTCTAGGAGAGCATCTGTGTTAGCGCCTCATCTCCTGATACATATGCTCACGTGGTGGTGGCCTCCCAGAATGTGTGGGTGTCTTCCCTTTCATGGCCTTCGATGGATTGGAAGCCATCTACCTGTCCGGGCCATCGCCAGAACAGGGGTCGGAGTTGACGCTGGTGCTGGCTGGGCAGCGTGCAGATCTCATTTGCACGGCCGTGACATGTCCCACTTCACCATTCCTGTAAAATGTCCCTGCCTCTTCCTCATTGGTCAGTCGGGGCTGGTAATGGAGTTGGACCCTTAACGAACAGGGTGAGGATTGGTCAACGATGGACTGACAGCAACCATTTCAGAATCAAGGATTTACTTCTACCCGAACCTCAGCACCACAGAAAGATAATAAGACATGAAAGAGATAAATACATTTTTAAAATAATTTTTAAAAATCAGGTCGGCTATCGACCAGATTTAGGTAAAAGTGAACTCATCAATAAAAAAGAAGGGGGGCTCATTTTTTATTTCTGCCTCATAGCAAATCCATTTCATTCCCTTGGGCTGGGTTCTCCCTAATCTGGATTGATTTAAATTGGAGCTAAAGCTGCAGATAGGGGTCCAGGAGAAGATGAAAGCATACAGATTAATATGCATTGAAATTGTGTGGATACAGTGTTAAAAAGCAAATCCTGATTCCATAGGACTGGGGTGGGATCTTGGGCTCCTCATTTTTAAAGAGTCCTGAGGTGATGGCAATGCCTAGACCAGACTTTGAGTAACTACAAGTATTAGTTTCCTATTGTTACTATAACAAATTACCGCCAATTTAGTAACTTAACACAACACAGGTTTATTTTCCTGTATGTATAGAGATCAGAAGTCTAAAAATGGGTTTTACAGGGCTAAAATCAAGGTGTTGATCAGGCTCCATTTCTTCCAGAGACTCCAGGAGAGAATCCCTTCCTTGGCTTTTGCAGACTCTAAAAGCTGCCCCCCATTCCTTGGTTTACGTCTCACTGCAGCAACGGGAGCACTCCCACATCTGCTCCCATCAGCCCATCACCCTCTCTGAATCGGATCTCCTCGCCTCCCTCTTATAGAGACCCCTGTGATTACAGTGGCCCCGTAAATAATCCGGGATAATTTTCTCATCTCAAGATCTTTAACTTAGTCACATTTGCAGACTTCCTTTAGGGTAACATTCACAGATTCTGGGGATTAGGCCATGGACATCTTGGGGAGGTGGGGGTGTCGTTATTCCGTCCACCACACAAGGAGTTAATGAACCTGGAAGAAAGGTAAAGGATGTGGGTGGTGATCTAGGTAGACAGACGGTCAGTGTTTGGAGTTGGGTTGGGGTTCATGTGTGACCAGGGGCTGCAAAAAAGCAGCATTTGGAGTTCCTATTATTTGGGCCATGACAGCTGTCAGGGAGTCTAGGAGGAGGCACTCATGTTCTGGGCTGAAATGAAGACAGGACTTCAGGAGCTGCAAGAGAGCTCGGGCAAGGCCTCAGACGTGTCCACTCGTCTCATCTGACTGAGGACAGAGAATCAAAACAGTTCTTGGCTTCTCTCCCTCACTACCTCACTCCCAGCCAGACCTGCTTCTCTGGACCTAATTATGACCAGCAAAGAGGAACTGTCTGACAAAGTGTAAATGACAGGAGCCTTGAGGGAAAGTGACTATATAAGCTCGGAGTACCTAATGACCAAGTAAAGGCCGGACACACACCCTGACACATAAAGAGGTTTTCAGAAAGTTCAGATGAAGACTGGCGTAAGCTGTGACAGGGAAGATGGGCCGCTCTCGAAACCCCAGTTCTGACCATTTGTGGCCCCAGGGAGAGAGGTAGAGCATATGCATAGGGGTCTCCCTGGGGTGCTTGAGGTTTTAAAGGTCAGGCAAAGATGGAAACTCGACACCGCACCAAGGGGTGCTTGGTATGAGGGTGACACTGACTGATAAAATGGGCGGGGAAGCTAAACTCCCAAAGAGCTGAAGGCCGCAAAGTTGTTCCAAACAAAACGGGCTTTCATGGTTTGGTTTAGAAGCGCGAGAAACTCTAAGGGGATCTGAGCTTGGGTCTTGTGCTAGGTGGTCTCCCTTTACCCACCCCTGCCCCTCGATTCTCTCCCTTTCTCTGCTCTGCTATGAACCCCCAGAGAATAACCCCGATGGGCTCTATTGCCACCCTCTTTTTGGCTGGGCTTGGAGACACAGGCAAGAGGTAGAAGGGTGGAATTAAAGAAAAGTCAAGGTGTTTCTTTGCCAGCTCCCTCTCTGCTAGACCAGCATGGAGGTGGGTGCACTCCCTACCCAGGGCCACGGCTCCGGTTGGAGAGCCCGCTCCTAAAGTTACAGCTCTCTCTCAGGTCCTGGCAACTGCTGCCACTCCTCACCCTTTAGATCTAGAACCAATAACCGCTCCCCACTGCTGCTAAAGACCTGCGGTGCTGCGTCATCTCCTGCCCGTTTCCTCTAACCCGGCCTACGCCTTCCTTAAACACTCTTCAATTATCCCTCTGAGGCTGTTCCCCCTCCAACCCCAGCACGGCACTTCGAACTGCCTTTTCCCTACCCATCAGGCAGTCCTCTGGCTGCCCTGTTACCTCCTCCCAGTCTCCTCCGGGCGCTCACGCTCTCTGCTTGACGCCCCCTCCCTCCCCCATTTGTGCAGTTGCTTCTCGGGGTGTTATGTTCATGCACTAATATGTCTACAAACCGAGACTCATTGGAAAGGGAACAAGTTAGACTCAAGGCCTGAAATATTTCCCCAGTTGAAGGAATTAACAACGTCTAAATTCTTTCTGGAAAACTGCTTGGCCTGAAGCAGGTTCAATCTGGATCATCTCGAGTGGGGTGGGGAAAATCTGGGCTCTAGGGGTGGAGGCGGGGTCAGATACCAGTCCTACGTCCTCAGTACCGCGTCTACACGGCCTTCCCTAAGCCGCTTCCCCTCTCTGAGCTCCGTTTCCTCAACAGTAGAATGAAGGCGTTGGATTGAGAGATTACTCAAGGTTCTTCCCATTTTATAATGCCGTTTTGCTAGGCCATACTCTGTTGGGGTCTCTGGGGCACAACTACCTCCTATTATCTACAAAGAGAACTGTCCTAAAAGAGTCCTGAACCTAACAGTCATGCCAGCCACTAGAACGAAAGCTCTGGCTCCAAGCATTAACATATACAGGGGCCGGCAGAAGTTAACATCTTCTATAATGAGCTGGTAATCTATACCAAATCTTTTATTACAAACTCATAAGCACGTAATTCTGTAACATAACAGTATTTTAACTACTTTTAAAAGGGTGTTACTTCTGCCGGACCCCATACTTAATCATTGTCCCAAAGCATAGCTCTTCCTCCTGTATCCATCTTCATTGTCCCCACCCACTGAGTAACCTAAACCAGAAACCTAGAGATTACCTAGATTCTCAGTCTTCAGTCTCCCTCAGTCCCCTCGCTGGTGAATCACCGAGTCTAACTATATAAAATCTCTCAGGTCTTAACCTTCTTCCCCAGCCCACCGCCCCACGTCAGCCCCTATTAGTGCCCTCAGATATTTGGAACTGCCTCCTATCTGATTTGCTGACTCTAAGTGTCATACACGCCCTCTCTAATATCAGTTGCCACAGTTAAAAATCCCCAAAACACAAAGCTTATGCTCAACACCCACTACCTTCCCACGAAACTTCACTGGCTCCCTATTGTCTAGAAAATGAGATCCAAACTTGGAACACACCCTGTGAGGCTCTCTGATCTGAAACCCTGCCTATGCATCTGTCAGAGCCTCAAAATTGATTAATGATGATAAAACTACATCTAACTGCTGGCCTTCGTGCTACGCTGTTGTGCAAGAACAGCACATGGAATATCTCCAGAATGACATCCTGGCTGCAGATGTCTCTAGCCACTTCTCGACTTCCAGAAACTTGGACTGCAGTAGACTCTCCATTAACTGAAACTCAAGCCATCGGCACTCTCGAGCAACCAGCAAAGTTGCTTGAGATTTTGCCGGTTGCTTGAAAGTGCCAGTTGCTTGAGTTCCAGTTAACGGAGAGTCTACTTACATTTATCAGGCATCTGCTAGTCCCCATGGGTGCCGGTTAACCAAGAGCCAACTGCATTGAATTCTGATGTGTCTTCTCAATTCCAGCACTCCTGCATCCCAAAACTCAAATTAGAGATGTTACTTAATTGATAGAGGAAAAATCCAGGTCCCTTTCAAAAGCACCGTGAAAATGCAGAATAATTCCAGGGCAGCTATCCTGAAGCAATTCATTAAGAACAAAGACAAACCATTATGCAAACATACAACCATTCAGCTTCGTGCAGATTGCAGTCAAGATACTGAGAACTAGGAAAAGGAACAGAATCCAAATTTTTTTCCTGCCTCTTCTCCCTGTTTATTCTAATTCTCTCTGAGAATGAGGCTTCCATATGGTTAATATTAGATCTCTGTGGCACTAGGAATCTGCAGCCTTAGCTCATTAATACCCATTAACTGGAAAGGCTCATGATGATAACCCATCCCATCTGTGTGGCCCTTATGGTTCTAAAGTGATGTCACATGCATTATCTCACTTAACTGCCTTTAATCCGTGGGATCTGGGGTGCAGATAGAGGAGGTCATGGATGAGGAGAGGGATACCCCCACTCAGGGACACGGGAAAAGATGAGAAGGCCAAGGGGTGCCTGAGATGTAATGAGGAGATGGGGCGGGTAAAATCAGTTACGTGTAAGGCTCTGAATTACAAAAGAAACGGTGCCAATGCCCCTTGTAGGGGAATAAAGGAGCAGAAACTTCACCGAGGGCTGCCTACACAGGCCTGGCTTTAATGAGCAGATGAGAGTTCACTTACAATTAGCACATCAAAGATGGAACTTGGTTTCCTTTGCAGAAATGAACGTGCTTGCAAAACCACGCATTTGCTGGCTGGATAAACATCACTCCTGCCCTTGGCCTTTCATGTCTCCAGAAGCCAAGAGTGCTGTCCCCGCGCCACCAGCCAGACACCCCCGCGCACGCACGTGTGGTATGCTGTAATGAGGCGGTTAAAGTACCAGCGCTGGAATCATAGTGACATGTTCAGCTCCTCTGAAGCCCCTTCCATCTGCAAAGCACACCAGCTCTCTAAGCTTGAATTTCTTCTTATGTAAAAAAATGATATTTCTTCCTTCAAATGGGGCTGTGAAAAAATTAAGTCAAACAACATGTAGCACACCCTCAGCCCGAAGTTTTACTGTTATTAACATTATTGTTTAAATACCAAGACATCTCAGTGCGCTTGCTTGTCTGTTCCCATAGACATTAAGCACCTGAAGCACAGGAACCAGAGCCGATCTCTGTATCCAGGTGCCTGGGAGCCCAGGGCAGGACGACCCCACAGCACTGCTGTAAGGTTTACACGAGTCAGTCCAAGTCCCATGCCTGAAGAGTGCCCCGCGTGTAGTAAGAATGCGATCACCATTGGCTCTTATTACTATGGTCACTTAGTATGTGTGGCCTTGCCAATGTTCTGAACTCAGGGAAATGCTGCTTCACAATTCGGGGACCCCAAGGTCCAGGGGGGTCCACAGTAGGTCATGCAGTAAGTAACCACTGATCTGGAGGAGTTCTCCGAGCGGCGCTGCCCCCTCCATGCCACCGTAAAATCCCAGTGGCTCACTCAGGCTCTTCCTGGGCCTCAAGCCCGCTGGCTCCCCAGTTGGAACCATACACATCGGCCCTCCTGGGTCTCCAGCTTGCCGACTGCAGATCTTGGAACGTCTCAGCCTCCATAAGCTCATGAGCCAATTCCTTCTAATAAATCTATATGCCCTGTTGGTTCTGTTTCTCTGTAGAATCGGAGTCATCACCACAATCCACAAGCAGAGTAGAGCTGGCCCATGAATGATGCCCATCCCGATTACTGGTGGCAGACCTCACTGTGAATCAGTGTCTCCTGACGGTTGTCTTGGCTGAGTGGATCAGTGTCCCCTGATGGTCGTCTTGGCTGAGTCTATGCCAAGACTTCCCAGGAAGGAGAGTTCTCTGGACCAGTGGCCCTCAAAGTGTGGCCCCCAGACCAGCAGCATGAGTATCACCTGGGAACTTGTTAGAAATGCAGAGTCTCAGGCTCCCCTGAGGTCCTCTGGAGGTGGAGCCCAGCAATCTATGTTTTAACCAGCCCCCCCAGGTAATTTCCGACACACACTCAGGTCTGAGAATCAGCTCTATACAGCTTGAAGATGGGGGAGGAGCTCTATCCATTGAACTGAAGCAGCTGCAGCAATGGAGGTCAGAGGTCTGGGTTCAGAGTCTGACCCTACGATGCACTGTCCAGGGGACTTGAAGCAAATGCTTTGACCTCTATAAGCCTCAGTTTCCTCATCTTCAAGTAGATACAATAATGCATGTCTTTCCAGGTATTCCTAGTTCCTCTGGGACTGCAATACCTCCTAGGGTGACCGTGAGGAGCTAACATGCAGAGTAATAACGTGGCCCTTGCACAAAGTTCCAGCTTTCAAACACTTACTTTCCCTCTCTCTCTGGCCAAATAATTCTCTCTATATTTCCCTGAAAATGCTCAATTCTTTCTCATCTTTGCAGTTTACTCATGCTGTTAACTTGATGTCAGTGCTTCTCAAACTTTAACGTGGCATATGAATTTCCTGGATATCATATTTAAATGCAGATTCTGATTCCTTAGGTCTGAGCTGGGTCCTGAGATTCCGCATTTCTTCTGCATTTCTAACGAACTCCGAAGTATTGCCCAGCCTTCTGGTCCATGGCCTGTACTTTGAATAGTAAGGGTCTAGCCAATACGGCCAGCTCCTAATTTCTACCCGATGAAGTTCTACTGCCCGGTACTAGTGCTGCAGCTTGCATCTCCACTGCTGCCCCAAGGCCACAAATAAAATGGTTCCTGGTAGTGACACTTGGGTAGTGACCTTTTGAAATCTGCCTCATCTAACCTGTCCTCCATGGGTCTCAGGACACCAAGCAGGGGTTCCTTTTACCATCTTTCTGTGCCTCACCAAAGGGCACAGTCCCACGTACCTCTCTTCTTCCCTGACCCCATCCGCATGCCTGACCCTTAAAACTATAGCTGCCCACACCCCTAAATGCTATGTCTCCTCTTAAATATTTGTTGAACAAATACATTTATACATGAGAACTCACAGACTCAGAGATGTCAAGAAATTTGCCCACCATCACACTGCTGCCTTAAGTCCAAGGTCACAGAGCTAGGTATAAAATCCATGCAATTTTCATTTTTCAGTGACATCTGAACTTATTTTCATGGGAGTAAGACTTCTGCTTTATTTTTATTTTTAATTCTGTTTCTCTCAAGCCAAAGTTTATGGTCTGCAAATGAACCCAAATGGCTTCTGCATTTGCCAAGGTCATGCCCTCTCTGTGCAAGCCGGAGTTCTGCCCAGGCATCATTGTGTGGAGATGCTGCCTCCAGAGAAGTTGCTATGGGGGAAGTTTTCCCTGGGGCATAATGGACTTCAGGGGTCAAGGCTGTTGTTCCTGGCTTTGCACTGCCTCTTGTCAAAGCGCTAACTGCCTCCCAAAGAGAAAGCTCTAGTCAAAGTGGTTGATATTGCATTATGCTCTTGAGAACTAGAAAGCAATTCACGGTGACAGGGGAAAAACAGATGAGGTTAGCAGACAAGTAGAGCGGCTCCATCCCTCATGTTTTCAATTGGGTTTCCTAGCAGGGGGGTAAACAGTATGGCCCTTCTCTCTTCCTCACCCCTCTGCTCGTCCCCACCCACCCTGAGGCTAAGCTGGGCCATCAGGCACAGAAGCACCTTTATCACCAGTTGCATCCCCTAAGATTTGTGGGGCTCTCTTGATTCCAGAAACAATTGCAGCCCCTAGCAAGAGGTCTCTGTTTCCTAAAACCTTCCGTTAGACAAGAAGACAAAGCACCCTAAGCAGGGCTCGGGGTTCAAGCTTAACAGCATTTAGCTAAAGCTGCAGTTCTTAACTGGCAGGCGGGGTGGGACATTTGCTCCTTCATAATGCACCAGCTATAATTACCGGCCGCCAGATGACCCGCACGCTCCCCGCCACTTTGCTCTCTGTCACATGCTGCTTTGCACCCTAACACTGCACAGATGTGTGTGCAAAGGCCTAGCCAGTCTTCCTGACATGTGAAGCAAGCAGTCTATAGATCCACATGCCAACTTAGTGCAGAATTTGTAACTACTCATGTGTTTGGTTAAGTTCATCTTTCCCACTAGGCTGGGAACTTCATGAAGGCAGGGCTGGTGTCTGCTTTGGTTGCATCTGTTTCACAGGAGGCAGTCCATACCTATGGCATGAAAAACGAATGAAAGATGCAACGGAAAGGGAGAAATTTCTTTCTACCCTGTCACTCAGCCACGAGGCATGCTGGGGGCCAGTGGGGAGGAAGCTGGAAGATTAAATCTTGGAGAGCTCAACCAGCCATAACATCTGGCCCCGCTAGTCAGCTGCCAGAATCCTATGGTCTGAAGCGGGCTGTGAACCTTCTCCCCCTAAGGAATGAGTTGATGGTCCTGGAGTCGGTAGATTTGCCTCATGGTGACAATGGCTGCGATTGAGTGGTTCAACGACCACAAAGGCTGTGTGGACACTGAATGCACACTATCTTGTGTCATTGTTCATCGCCACCCACACAACCTGCGTTTGCCCAAATGAGTGAGCCCCATCCATTTCCCAGGACTAGCAATGAGGGTTATGTCCATGTGAATCATCCTTTAGCTCACCCCCAGTCTCATCTGACCCTGGGTTGGAGCCAATCAATGCCTGACTCATATACCTTTCTGTACCGGGGGCTCCTCATTCCCAGATTGCAGCCCATGTGACCAAGAAGTGGAATCACCATCAGAACAGAAGAGGGGATGGGAGTTCCAAGCGGGAGGACACTTCAGCCCACGTTTCTGGGTGCCCTCCTCACGACCCCTCACCCTAAACCACGTCAGTGCTGGATGTCCCACCACCATCACCGCAGTTCTTTGCCTGGGGGCTTTCTCATCTAAGTAGAGGCCAGCAGCTGCTAGGAAATTAATACCTCCTCACCCTACTCCCCCACTCCACCCCTAACAACTGATGGGGTCGATAGGATACGAACCCCAGTTCTCTCATCCTTCAGGTGGGATAACCCTGAGGTGAGTTCTACCTTGGCCCCCCCCCCCAAAGCTCCCCAGTGAGTTAAACTCCCGTCCCCACAGGGTTGATAACACATGTTCTGTTGGCTGCCTCCCCTTCCCCGTCTCACTTTCCCACTCCCCCCGCCCCGGGCTTCATGGGGTCAACTGGCCAATAAACCACTGGCACTTGAATCTTTGCCTCAGGTCCTCCTTCTGGGGAAACCTAACCTAACACAGGACTGTACGCGAAGGCCAGGAGTTTGGAGAATGCCAGGTGATGATCGGTGGCGATCGGCCAGATTGCAGGTGGGAGCAGGAGCGCCAAGGCAGGAGAGGTTGGCTAGGGGCAATCGGGGGGCCCTCCTGCACCAGGCTGAGGAGCCTGGTTTCGCAGCAGGGCCATCACTGTCTGTCACCTGCTGTCCATATCCACGTAAGGGCTCATGAGCCCAGGAGGGACCCAAGGTCATCCAATCCGGTCCCACGCGATATGAGAATCCCTTCTGTAGCACCCCACGACTACGCACAAGCTCCCAGCAGACAGAGAGCTCACTCTCTTGCCAGGCTGCTCATCTGAGCCAGGTCTGACTACTATTAAATAACTTCTAGAAATTTCTAAAGAGAGCCCCCTTGTTTCCTGGAAAGACTTAATTGTGTCCCATATGAAAGTCCTTCAATATGTGAACTATGCTTCCTCTCTGACTCTTCTCTTCCACAGGCTCAGTCTCTCCAGGTCCTTTCACCATTCTTCACGTGACAAGTTACCTGTCCCTGTTCCATCCCAGTCCCTGTCACCTTCGTGGACTCTTGACTCCCAACTTTGGGAATAATATTCCAGGTGTGACCCAGCCAGCCCAGAGATGCTTCCTCCCTGACTACAGGGAACTATTGACCAAGACCACTTTCAGTCCCTCATTCATTACATATTAATATTTATTGCCCTGTTCTAGATGCTGGGTATAGATTCATAAATTTAAAAAATAATCCCTGCTATTATGGAGATTGTAACCTAGAGCAGGAGTCAGCGAGCTACTCCAAATCTGGCCTGTTGCCTATTCTTGGATACATAGTTCTATTGCAGCAGTTCTCAACCTGTGGGTTGTAACCCCTTTCACAGGGGTCACCGAAGACCCTCGGAAAACATATCAGATATTTACATTACGATTCATAACAGCAGCAACATTACAGTTATGAAGTAGCAACGAAAATAATTTCATGGGGGTCACCACAACACGAGGAACTGTATTACAGGGTCGTGGCACTGGGAAGGTTGAGAACCACAGTTCTGTTGGAACAGAGCCAGGCCCATTTGTGTGTTTACGAATGGTCTGCCTGTTTTCACACCACACCAGCAAAGCTGAGCAGTTAGGACTGAGACTGCATAGCCCACAAAGCTGGAAATGCTGACCATCTATCCCTTTACAGGAAGTTTCCTGACCCCCATTCTAGAGCACCTGCTGGGATGCTAGACACTGAAGTGATAGCAATGAGGAGAAAAAGTTCCTGCTCTCAGAGCTTGTATCCTAGAAGCCCAGTGATGTATCGGGCAATGCTTGGGACTCAGGATTCTGCAGTCAAAGAATCTTTCCCCATGGAATACCCTAAAGGACCTATTATGGACCAAGCTCTGTGCATGGCACTGGTACAGGGGCAAACCAGACTGACAAAATCCTTGCCCCCATGGCCTTTCCAGTCCAGTTGGGGTAAGGCAATAGGCAAATAAGAACACGGCTTCCAACGATAGTAAATACTATAGAAGAAGTAAGCAGGAGCTGGGATGTTCTTGCATGGACAGGCTTCGTGGATTCCCTAATCTTCTCCTTGTGCAATTGTTTTAGGTACAAATGGAGGCCCTGATATAGGTGTAATCCTGTTAAAGTCCATCTAAGTGGGCTGGGCCTTTGATCCCAGGCTGTTGAGATGTGAAGGGGAACAACGCCAGAGCTGATGGCCACACAGGCATGGCCCCAGGGTATCGATCTGATTCCCAAGCCCCAGGGAGATGGTGCCCACAGATGCACAACACACCCTGTCTATCTCCTCATCTCCTCCTTTCAAAAGGAGAATGGCTAGATGGGTGTGTGTGTTTCTAACACTTTAAAGCAATCTTTACTGCTTCGTTTAACTGAAGTATTTTTCCACACAAGTTCTCCAGCTCAAGCATTCCTTCTAATTACCATTTCCCTTTGACAGTGTGTTGTGTGAGGCTCACAGGAGTAAGTTCCTGGTGAGCAAGAGCCCCCGGGATAGCAGGGGAAATAAGGCCTGGCTATTAGGGGGCTCAGTGAAGCGGCAGCTTCTCCATCTTCTCGGTTGGGGGCAGAAACGGCCCAGAAACTGCACGCACCAGGCCAGACGCAGCGCCACAGGACCTGGCTCTGAGATGGCTTTATAAGGTTAGGAAATAGCATCAACTTCGAAGGGCTTGTGGAAGCTCTATCCAGAAGTCTGGAAAGTATCAGAAAGTTTCACTTACTCTGTGGACTGAGGCACATCCAGCTGATCCACCAGAAGACCTGATTTCCTCAGGCATGTTTTGAGTTCACTCAATAAATACGCAGTGAGTGCCAACTGTGGGGATTGTTGGAGTTTATGTACGCCAAGTAGTTAGAAAAGTGTCTGGAACATTGTATGTACCGAGCCAAAGCTTGGTGGTTATGATTATTATGATACCCAGGGGCCAGCCTTCACTTAGTCATTGATTCATTCATTCTTTCATTCAGTCTTCTGGCAGACATTAGCCAAAGGTCAATGACATCCCAGACTGATGGAGAAACAGACAGGAATAGGTGAGGATGGATGTGACTTGTCAAGGAAGGAGATGCAGGGCAAGAGGGGTGAAGCGGGATGCATTCTTAGAAGGATGGTATTGCCATTCACTGAGACAGGAAACCTAGGAAAGGTCTACACCCAAGGAGTAGGTCAGGAGTTGGGTCGGGAGCATGATAATTAGAATTACCTGTGGATATCCCAGCAGAGACGTTCATTGGGAAGTTGGGATATGAACCCAGAGAGAAGCCTGGGGAGCAAGTTTGGTCCCAGATTATGGTGTGGGGCTGCCTGAGGGCTTCTGCCTGCAGAAGAGGCCAGAGGGAGGTTGGGGGGTCCTGGAGGTGTTAGCACAGGCTAGCTGTCCGTGCCTTATCTAACTGAAAGCCGAGGGCAGTGATTAGCCCTAGGCTGCCGCCCGAGGAGCTGCTAAGACCCATCGGATAGGTCACACTTCGTTTATATATAAATAAATACACTTTATATAGTTATATGTAAATGTACGAGGGCTGTCCGGAAAAACATCCAGCCATAAACGCCTCTATTTTTCATGTTACGTGGCTGGGTACTTTCCCGACAGCCCTGTATGCGGCTTCAAATATCACAGCTGTGCTGACCTTTTGTGAAATAGTGGCCTCGTGAGAAAGAGTTTTCTTTCTCTCTTTTAATTATGCCATTTTCCAGCTGGGCTTTTCTCTCTGAAAGGTGAGACTCAGATTACCGATGGTTCAACCATTAATTTCAATGTTTTGATCGTGCTTATCAGGGGGACCATGCATTTCTACCCTCTTACTGGGCAAAGGAAACCACCGTGCGTCAGAGGGGGAGCCTGGCTCATCTGAGATCAAACAGCCAATCAGGAGGTGAGCTGGGGCCACAATGTGACGCCATCAGCACTGCAGCGTGGGGATTTAATAAGAGGAGTCATAAACATTCATATTTAGCATATCATTAGCGTTCGTGAAGCAGAAACTCTAGGTCTCATGTCCTCTACTGGCTCCTGTGTTTGTTCGTCTCACCTAAGGAAGGAAGACCCCAAAGCTGGCTCCACCCACATCTGGGATCCCCTGTGCTCTCATCCTGTCAGAATGGAGTGTCCACAGTGACATCTGAGGCACATCGAAAGGCCACCAGCAACTACTTGAGATCCTCGTGTCAATTCTGGACTCGCCCCAGGGCTACCTCTGCAGCCCATGCTCCCCCCTCTCCCGAGACACCCCTCTCCCTCCTCCAACCTGTGACTGTTTCCCCTGGAGGTGGCAGGAGAGAGCTGGGCTCCCCCCAGCAAACAATGAAGTGTCTTCAGCAGAGACTCAGCCTTGGTAAATGTCAACACTGGAAGACCTGTGGAAAGGATTTTGCCCAATCCTCCCATTTTATAGATTGGTAAACTGAGGCCCAGGAAAGAAAGTGACTCGCCCGAGACCATGCCGCTCTGAGACAAGGAGCATGAGCCTGGGTCAGTTGCCTCTTATTCCCCATATTCTAGACACCCAACACTGGCTTCTAGCTAAAGGCTGCCTTGAGTGGGGCTTTCCTTATTGTCTTCCATAAAAGTCATTCTGTGGCAAGTGACAAGAACATTGCAAGGCAGTAGCCATTCCTTCCCCTCACCCCTCCGTTCTCCAGCTCCATCATCCTCATCCTGGTTGCACATCAGAACCCACCGTGGCGCCATCTACAGCTTCAGATCCCCAGGCCCCACCACAGACCGAATGGATAAAAGTCCCAGGGAGTGGGCTCGTGGCATCCCAGGAGCTGTGAAGGCAGCCAGGGGTGGGTAAGGCTGGCCCCCTGATGGCCAAGAACCACAGAAGCAGGTCTGAATCACTGAGATTGAAATGCCCTGTAACGATTCTATCTCTGAGCTTTAAGAGCTTGATTTGAATACAATTAAAATACAATGTGGAAGATTGCTGATCAGAGGAGCTCTCTCTGAGCCACACCTGATACCAGAGGGCAAAGCGGCCATGTCTCCATCACCCCCGCTTGCACAAAAGAACACAGCAGAAGTAACAACGGGCCTCGCAGGTGAGAACTGAACACTCGGGTGTGTAAGGGACCATTGTCTTTTCATATTGCAAATTAAGGAAAATGCGTGGTAAATAAAATTCATAATTAAAAATTAATCTTTGCCCTCCCACGTGGGCTTCCCCTCCTTATCTGTAGCTCTTCCACATCAAATCCTCTATGTCTTCAGGTCAAGTCTGTAGCCTAAGTCCGAAAGGCCGAGTCCTTTTTGTTATTATTTTATTAAACCTGTTGGGGTGACATTGGTTAGTAAAATCATACAGTTTCCAAGTACAGAGTCCCTTTGAAGGACAAAATTCAGAAGGTAGAAGGCGCCTTCTACCTTCTGTTCCACCATTTGTTCTCCCCGTCACTCAGCACCCTTCTCTACCTGTGCGGACTGCATACACGGGCTCCCTGGACCTTTGCTTCCCTTGGGACTTGACCAGCGAGGGAGTCCCAGCAGGGGATCAGAGGAACGAGGGGAGTGCAGTCAGGGTATCTATTCCTCTGGCTCTATCTTGGCAAGGTTGCCTGTATCTGGAGTGGTCTCTCAGCTGAGGGACCCCGCTCCTGTCCCCCAGCTGTCGCCCCCTGACTCCGTCCACCCAGGCACCAATATCTGGTCCTGCCTCCCGCCCCTCCCTTGGCACCTACGGAGAGGGCACTGTTACTAGCCCCACGTATGCCACTACCCGTTACGACTTCCCTGCACCTTGCCCTCACCTTTGTAATTAGCCTTTTTATTAATTCCTCCTTGAATTGATGTCATTCGAGTGTGCTGTCTGCTTCTCCCTGACCCCAAATGATACCGAGGGGCTTGGGGACAGTTACCAGACTCGCATGTTCCCAGCTGTGAGGTCTCTGACCACAGACTTTCCTGGATTCATGGGCCCAGCCAGACGACCCAGGACGCTGTGGAGGGTGTGACCAGTGCTGACCGCCTTTGAGTGATTCAGTGAAGGGATCACCTCCTACCAGGCGCTGTCAAGCTTCCATTCAGGGCTTCATTAAGGGACACAGCCACCTCTCCTGACATAGCAGCAACAGAGGCTTAGCCATAAGGGGCCTCCTATGCCTGACACATCTCACTAGTGACGGTGAAGTAAGTGGGTCCTGCAGTGCCCTGAGGCTCGCCAGCTGTCCGCCCACCCTCTCCTCCTCCCACGGAGCTGGACAAGCACAGTGAGCCCTCTCCAGGCCCACAGCCAGCTGAATGCTTCGGTCCCCGCCCACAGCATCCCCGGGCGGGGGCTGTGATCAGCATCATGTCTACGAGTATTACCTGTGTGTACTATTTGCCTGTGTATGTAATATGTGTTATTTATATTTCATGTAACTGATAAGGTATTATTTATAATCCATGTATATTATATATACCAATACTATGTATATTATACATGTATACCTATGTATAGCATACATGTATACCTGTGTGTGTATATTATGTACATGCTCATGTGTAATATATACCTGTGTGTTTACATATATGTATGCATGCACGGATACCTACATCAAATGTCAACAGTGCTATGTTTATCTTTACAGAGAAAGGAGAAATTGAAGATGGTTGGAGGTGGACCGTGTGAAGTCCATGCCTCCCTTGGCCAGGCACACTCTCAGCCCTGCGACAGGGCCCATCTCCTAGAACCACCCCTGGGTGGGCTGCCAGCTGCTTCCCGATCCCTCCTCCACAAGCTGCTCGGTGGGACCCCTGTGTTCTTAAGAGGAAAGCTCCTCTCTGGCATCCTGCCTCCCCCAGGAGACAGAGCAGCCCAGAGTCTCTGGAGTTAATTAGGGAACCACAAGAGCCCCAGCCACCACTGTGAGCCAGGGAAAGGACTCCCCATGGAGACCGAGCCCACTAAACACCAAGGAAGAGCTCACACGTCTTGAATGTAGAGAGGGCAGGACTCCCAAGCCTCGTGCTCTCTGAGCTCCTGGGCTTACACATGGAGCCAGGAGGGTCCTCAGGGCAGGCCCAGAGCCAGGGCCAGTCTCAGGGACAGCCCCAGCCCCTGCGGGTGCCGGGCAACCAGAAGCCCCAGGAAACGAAGAGATTCTGTCCAGGTCTGAGGACAGCAGGATTTTGTGTGCATATTTATAGCCCTCCTGGCAATTTCCAAATGCACTATCAGTAGGAAACTGTTTCCAGGACACTAAGACTAATCAAAAGCCTGTTCAAAAACGCATTATGCAGGTACCTAACCACACACATTAGTGTCTTATGGTTTTATATTCAATTCAACCAAAATTTACTGAGCACAGGCTCCATGCGAGACACCACACCGGGGGCTGTGGGAGCCCACAGTAGATAATACACAGTCCCTGCTTGTCCTCAGCCCTCAGCTACTCCTGTTCTGAGTGGGGGTGAGCAGCAACTAACACGTACTGCATGACTCTACTAGAAGGACCACTGTGCTAAGTGCTATAATGGAAGTACAGACAGCATGACGGGAAAACGGGAGGAAGCGATTACTTCCGGCTGGGAGATGAGGGATGTTTTAATGCCAATTTCAGATTTTCCTGAGCACCACCTCTATTATCTCAATTCATACTCATAGCGACTGCATGGAGTACATATTATTATCAGTTCCATTTTACAGGTGAGGAAACTGAGGCTCACACAAGCAAAAGCAAATTGCCCGTGGCACACAGGTCGTTGAGTCTTACTTCATCACTTGGGCTCTATGGATGATACCAGTGGTTCCTCCCTAGGGGCGCATATCATCCCAAGTAAGCTTTTTCAAAATGTACGTGCCGACACCCCACGGAGGATCTACCAGGTCAGAGTCTCTGGGGGAGAGTCCCAGACGTGTGTTTTGAAAAATCTCTCCAGGTGAATCTGATGTGCATCTTGATTTACATCAAACTATGAGAGCTTGAGTGAGATTTCAATAGATGCAATGTGGAGGGAAAAGCATTCCAGGTGGAGGGAACTGAGTGTGCAAAAGTGCACAGCAGAAAAATGTAGGCCTTCGGCAAACAGTGACTGGCAGAGGACCAAAGGAAGAGAGGGGCAGGGTCTGCCCATGTGCTCGGGGCGGGGGTGGGGGGTGTGGAGGGGCCACCCAATCACCAGCGCCCTTCCTGACTGCTCTAACCCTGCCCATGGCTCAGCCACGCCCCGTACTCTATCTGAACAGGCCCGTGGCCTGAGCATCAGCCTCCAATGGGGAGGAGTGTGGTCTGCTGACTCCATGGCTTGAAAGAAAGCAGCCAGTTCAGAGGGAGATGAAGGCACTATTGAGCAGCTACTAATTTCCAAGCGCTGCACTGAGACCCTTGCATACATTATCTCATTGATCCTTCCCGACAACTCCAGACATTGCATGTTGTTATCTGCATTGTTTAAAAGATCAATGAGGTTCAAAGAGTAATTTGCCCAGGATCACATCATCAATAAGTGACCCAGCCAAGATTCGACCTCCTGGCTGTCTGACTTCAATGCTTGAGCTCTTACCTCTGAGATTGAGTGCTTCCAGAAGGCTATCAAAGGGGCCAGGTAAGAGGAGGTGAGGCTGGGTCACGTGAGGAACAAGGGACCAATGAAAGCTGTTCCTGGGGAAAGACTAAATGTAGCCGTATAGCCTGGGACCCCTCAAAAGCAGAGCCTGAGACAAGGATTTGGGTGTAAGTAGTTCATTGGGGAGGTGTTCTCAGGAAGCACCAGGAGGGAGTGGGGATGTGAGACAGAGGAGACAAAGAAGCCCATAAAGGGTGCAGATTACCGCTGTGGGCAGCTGGGGCTCAGGCCCACTGGGGAACCTCTGGGAAACGAGCACACCTCGGAGCTGTGCCACCAAGGATCACTGAAGCTGCTGTCTTTATGTTCCCAATGGCTGAGGGCTGTTCCCAGAGCACTGACCCCTACACTGCCAGCCTGCCCCGTGGGAGGGCTGAACACTTTTTCCTTTTGCCAGAGAACACCTTTAGGCAGAGAAGTTACCAGAAGACTTCGATGTACCTGGGAATGCTTTGCAGGTGAACTTGAAGGCTGGCTGATGGGCTATATATGGGAAATCAACAGTGTCTCCTACGATGACCATGTTCAATACTTGGGGACCAGAACTAAAAGCATCTCTCAAGATCTCCTGATATAAGTCAGATGTAGAAAACCAACAGGAACGGATTAAAAGAACCAATGTGGTAGCTCCTGAACCCGAGGGCCGGAGCTATAGTCTGATCAGGTGTGTTAAGGTCTCTGAAGAAGCAGGCGTGGAGTTGAAGAGGAGCTGGGCAATAGCAGAAGCACAGACCAAGTGCTCCCAGAAGCAGGGCTGACTCCCCCAGCCCCGCCCAGGGAAAGGAGTCCATGGTCAGTGGATGGCAAGGACTTCCAGTTCCACTAGCCAGACTAAGCCCTACTGTAAGATGGTCATCTCAGCCTGGTGCCCTTAAAGATCAAAGACTGTCACCCCAAGTCTGAGAGCAGACTCTTCCAGTACATTCCCGTGTAAATCTGGGCCCAGAAAGAAAAAATCCTATGATGTTGGTCTTTAACATTAGAGCCGTTAGTTCAGTATCCCCAGGCAACACCCCAGATTCAAACAGTCCTAGCTTCTTTTCTGTTTGCATTTCTACAGGAAGCAGTGAGAGGAGGCTTTGTTCTTGTTAACAATCATGAGCCTCTGTCACTTTTTTTTTGCTGAACATTCTCCTTGACTGTGTGTGTGTGTGAGTGTGTGTGTGTGTGTGTGTGTGTGTGTGTATCTGAATGTTTATGCATGTACACCTCTGTATGCGTATGTGTTTGTGTAAATATGTGTGTGGAAACAGCAAACATGGCCTCTGCAGTTACTTACCAGGCACTGTCACTTACGAGTTCTGTGACCTTGAGCAATTCATTAATCGCCCATCCAAGACTCGGTTTCCTCGGCTATAAAATGGGTATACCGGTAGTGCCAGTGTCACAGAACGGACTGAGGGGAGTGAGAGGGGGTCCTGTCTGTAAAGCAGTTTGACATAAACCCGAGTGTGTGTGCACGCAACGCCTGCACTTGACATTTTGGGTTACCATTTAAGGTGATTTTGTGTTTATCTGTGGGCACTGAGGCCCCTTTAAGGTTCCAATGATATTGATTTGTTTAAGACTTTGGCTCTATGTCACATTTTAGTCACCAGTGGGGTCAGTCAAGGGAAAGTCGAGCAAATGACCACAAATCCAGCATATGTAATCAGAGGGGATGGTTGCCAGATACCAACAGAAGGACAACCCAAGAGGACCCAAGCGCCAGAATGGTGGACAGAGGGATGACTGAGTCAGGGAGAAGGGGGTCCCTGCATTCAGCACATAGGGCAACATGAATCAGCCTGTGATGCCTAATTCTCTTTCACACAGTATCGCCAGACAGACCAGAAGCCTCAAGCCCGCAGTGTTTGTGGGCACAAAAATCACAGCCTCTCGGGCAAATACAGATCAATTCTCTTCACTGGATTGTAGTGAGAAGGTAACAAGTCCCCCAGCCAGCCCCATCCAAACATATCTAGGAAAGCGATTTCAGAAAGACCTCTCTCCCTATTACCACACTGGAGGGTGGGGGCTCTGTGTTTGGCTGTTTATCTCTAACCTCAGGGCCTGAGATGATTATTCTGATAAACTGGAATGAATCTTGCAGCAGAAGGGGAGCTAGCAATAGCCCTGCTGATTTATCACCCTTTTCAACCCAGTTGGGTTCCAAGAGAATAAATCTTGCTTGCCTCTGGCTGGGTACCCGCAATCATGCCACGGACCATGACTTTCATATCCCATTAACTCTGAATTACTCAGTCTGGGGCTGAGCTGAGAGGTAATTTAAAATGGCAAAAGGGGAAAAATGTTCTGATTTAGATCTGATAGAGACTGGATTAAGTCCTCCCATTTTTCAGGTCTTAACTGTGAGCTTTGTGGAAGGAAGCACCTGCGGGTTGGACTGGATTCCTGGGAAGGACCTGAGCCACAGATTAAATGTAAGAACTTGAGTCAAACACATGTTCCAAAGGTCTGGAGGCGCCACCTCCTACCCAACCCCCAGGCAGGTGCTTAGCTTCTCCAAGGAATCAGTCCGTTAAAATTCACCATTCTCCGGAGTGTAAATTATCACAGCCCCTTAGGGGAGCCATTTGGCAGCCCCTATCAAGTTGAAAGAAAAACGGACGCAGACATTTTCACTGCACAAACACTTGGCCGTGGTCATGGGGGTGTGTACGGGAGTGTTCATCATTGCCTTATTCGTGATACTGAAGACTCAGGGACAAGCAGTACGGTCCAACAAGAGTGGAAGGCCTTGCGCTTTCTGGAGGATGGAGTAGCACACTGAGAAAAGGAGCGCCCATCAAAGAGAATGAGGTGGAAGCGGGTTTGTGACGTATTACAGAGTAAAAAATTAAGTCACCAGAAAAGCAAAGTGCAGAACAGTTTCCTGCAATGTGTGCTTCTGGGTTTTGTTTTTGTGTTTGTTTTTTAACTATTTGGAGATTAAATTGAAATCACTGTGTTTTCTTTTCTCCATCCTCAATGTCTTAATATGTAAGGCATGCCTCTTCATCAGCCATCATGCAGCCCCTGCAGTTGGAGCCATTTTCAATATCCCAAAGTAATATGTGATATCCCAGTATCACACCCAACTTGCCTTCTCATCTCTCTGATCAAGGCTTTCTGCCAGGACCCCTTCTGGCACCCAGCTACCGTGTCCGGACTGCCACACAGACCCCTGGGTCAGGGGGACAGAAGGCCTCTCACAGCAGGAATCCGTCTGGTTCCCATCGTTCTAGTGGACACAGAGAGCCAGGTTCCCGTGGCACTGAATCACGTGCCACAATTGCAGGGCTACGCTCTCACGCTTCCCCGCACCCAGGGACCGACGCTGGACGAGTATGTGGGACCCCACAGACATGGGACCTTTAAGAGCAGAAGGCTCTCTGCCTGCCATTCAAGGCCCATGGCCATCTGGTCCTGCATTAGGCAACACAGACTAAGACATGCCACCATAATACAAAAACCCCCAATCTCAGTGGCTTACTATTATGCAAAAAGAATTTATTTGTTACCCACAGAAAGTCTGGTGCTAATTAGGTGGCCTTTTTCCATGCAGTGGCTCAGCGATGAGGGCTGTTATAAGTTCTCTGGCTCTGCCATCCTGACATGTGGCCTCCAATGTCACTGCTACAGGAGATGGGAGAACTGGGGGAGGCATGCCTGTTCCTCACTGCCTCAGCCCAGAAGTCACTCTGACTAGAATGTGGGTCAGAACTGTCACAGGGCCCCAAGCTAATCCTCAGAGAGGCTGGAAAGGGAGTGCTCTTATGGCCCAGGTAAAAGAGACTGCGAGCGTACCACCTTGGCCCCACCCCAGGCCCGACATCCTTTCCCAGCTTGATGTCACACACACTTCCCTACCCAGCTGTGATGCCTGGCCTCCTCCGCTGTGATACCCTCACCCGGGAAGGGAGGTCACTGCAGCCTCCTGCTAGGGCGGATACCACCCATGCCTAGTCTCCTGCCTCTGTGCTTTTGCCAATGCTATCCACTCGCTCATCCACTCATCCAACAATCATCTGTAGTACATCAGTAACACCCAAGTACTGTGCTCATTCCTGAGGAAACAGGAATGAGCAAGATATTAGAGATACGTATTAGAGATACCATCGCGGCCTTCGTGGGGCTCACAGTCCAGGGGCCCATTTCCACCACCACTGCCTTCCAAACTCCACCAGGTTTCACTCAGCTGCCATCCCACCTCTCCTCATCACTAACGTGTTGGGAGACTAGCAGAGCTAATGCATGGGAAGCTCATAACCCAGTACCTGGCACAAAGCAGATACTCCACAAATGTTGTCAGTAAGGGCAGCCACCTCACTTCAGCAGGAAACCCGAGAGGTTGCTCTGTACATCCCAGAGTCTGTCACGACTGCTCTCCCACACCCTTCCCCTTGGGCTGAGTTCCTGACCCCTCCCCTCACTTACTCGTAGGAGAGTACCCCGTCTATAAATTTAGCATGAGGCGAATCACAGATGTCACAGAGGTTGGAGCTGCTCATGCAGTTCTTAAAATTTTTTCCTTTGGGCCTTGAGAGAAAAATGGTGGGTTTTGATATTAGGAGATCCGAGGCTCCTGGAGGAGATTCAGTGACCTTCTACCAAACACATCCCTCCCGCCCCCCGCTCCCTGCAACAAATCAAGAATGAAGAATGAGAAGTATTATGAGACCTCGAGGACTCACTTCCTCCAGATCCCTGCTCAGATGCCACTCCCTAGAGAGGCCTTCCCAGACTAGCCGTGTCCACAAATGCCATCTCCACCACTTTCTATTCCTTTGCCCTGCTTTATTATTCCTCAAACCATTTATCACAACAACACACAAGAAGCCTGTTTAAGACTCTGCCTGGTGAGTGGGCCATTGCCCCAGAGCACACTGGCTGGCCCTCATTCTGGGTCATAGAATTCTGGGTAGGTTCCTGGAAGACAGAGAATGCATGGGGGTTATCCTCTGCACCCTCTCTGGTGCCTGGCCCGGAGTCTGGAAGCATACATGCTCCCTAAAAATACACTTCCTGACTGGATGAATTTTACAAAACAAGATGGCAGGGAGATCTTTAAGAAGTATGTCTCTGAACCTTAACTTTCTAAAATCATATTGAACTTGGGGATTTCTGTAGGCGCTTGCTTATAAATAAAATTAGATTCATCCAAAATTGGATTATTCATCATGGTCAGTTAGTTATTACTGGGAATTTAACAGCATTTATTTGGATAACATCCAGGTCACTTAGCATCTGTATCTTTTTAAATTTGGACCCGTTATAGATAAACACCCACGCTGGGCTCTAGGCACAAGAAGTAGCAATACGCTTCATTCCCTAGAACACCCAATGAAAGGGCAGCTCCTTCCCCCATCCCCTAAATACAGCCTGTCTCTAAACAAAGTATGCAGTACATAGTATGAGATTGCATTTGTGTCCCAACATGGGTTTCAGTTAACATACCTCATGCTGCTTTTAAAAATCAGATAGATTGGTTAGATCCTTTTAAAGAAATTAGGCAAGCAAAGAGGCCATTAGTTCTAGAAACTCATTGCATACACAATAGAGGCATAGTAATTATTTTTAAAGCCATTCTTTTTCGTAATGCTTGTCATTTTGGAGTATTAGCTCAAACAGCCAGAACTTGGGCTCCCTTTAGGCAATGCCCTTAGAACCAAAGATAATATAACCCATCACAAAATTTGCTGGTGGTTTTTTATCTTCCATTCATTTCACTTGTCAGTTATAATATATAGGATGGTCATATAATTCACTGCCCAAAAAGACACTTAAAAGAGTGAAAAGGGGGTCTATTAATATGAAGAATGATGCCAGCACAACAAACTAGGCATGCAGTCATCTTAGCTTCATATTTGATGAGTGAGGTACTGACTCAGACTCTATAGGCGCTAAGCATGGAGACAAAAGTTGGAGCTAGATCAGAGATCAATAAACTTTTTCTTAAAGAGATAGATAATAAATATTTAAGTTTTACAGACCAAGAGGTCAAACTGAGGATATAACATCAGTAGTTATATAACCATTTAACATGTAACTATTTAAAAATGTAAAAACTATTCTTAGCAGTTGGCTGGATTTGGCCTGTGGGTCAACGTTTGGCAACTTCAAAGCTGGAGCCTTACAGATGTTAAATACTGAGCTTGGATTTAGTTCTATGGCCAGGAGTTTCCAGAACTATTTTTATTTTAGGAGTTGAAACATGTCCACAAATGAAAGCATATATGGGAGCCCAATATATATGAAAAAAGATAAAAATGGGTCTACCACTTGTGACAACATGGATGGACCTGGAGAACATCATGCTAAGCGAAATAAGCCAGACAGAAAAAACCAAGAACCACATGACTTCACTCATATGTGAAATATAAAACTGAAAGCAACAAAGAAGCAAAAATTCATGGACACAGTCAATAGTTTAGCGGTTACCTGAGGGCAAGTGGGGAGTGGGTGGGGGAGAAAGGAGAGGGAGACAAATATACGGTGATAGAAGTAGAACTGACTCTGGGTGGTAGACACATAATGCAACACATAGACGATGCACTGTAGAATTGAACACCTGGAACCTATGTAATTTTTGCTAACCAATGTCACCCCAATAAATTTCACAATTAAAAAAAAAACGAGTGGGTCTGCTGGGTTTGAAATAGGAATGAGAAAAGCAGCAAGCCCAGAGGCCCCAAGAGGTCCCCCAGTCATGATTTTAAAACCGTGACAGTCAGGAGGGTGCTATCACAGAGGTTGCTCACAGCCATGTTTTACAACAATCCCTCTGGGCACCGTATGATTGGGAGACAGACCACCCAGGTCAGAGTCCAGGTAGGAGGGTCCTGCCTAGGAGAGCATGGATGAAGGGATGTTTCTGAAGCAACATCAGGGACACAGATGTGGATCTTGTGGAGAACTAAGGCATCCAGGTAGGGCCAGCTTCATGGGTGTGCGACCTGTGGAGTCTCATAGGGCGCCGTGTGCAGAAGGGTCCCACACTCGGTTTAATGTTCTGCTGTTACCATCTTGAAATTCTTCTTATTTTTTCAAGCAAGACCCTGCAATTTCATTTGCACTGGGCTCCACAAATTATGTAGCAGGTTCTGCATCCAAGGACGATTCATACATGGATGAATTCCACTGGCCGGGGATGAGGGATACTCTACATAATCTTATGTATTGGATGGTCTTTGTAAAAAGCCTAGGCGTTCTGGAGCTCTTTCTCCGAGTCTTAGACTATCCGTCCACGGGACGCTTTACCCCTTCAAAAGCACTCAGGGATGCCCACCCATCTTCCCTCCACTTCCTGGAAACACCCATCACCGCTGATTAGCTCCAACTCCAAATCTCTGAGGTACCAACACCAGTCAAATACTCTCCACCTGGTGCCCTGTGGGAACACCACTGACCAGCAGCTGCCTCTGGCCAACCCACAGGGCTGTCCACAGACACTAAGCCCTACAGTCACATTGGGCTAGACTCCACCAGGAGCAGACACTGAGACAACGATGCAGGTATGACTAGTTTATTGGAGATGTGATTGCAGGAAGCCCCAGAAGGCAGTAAGGACTTGAGACAGGGATGAGGGGACAGCCAATAGGGGGTGCGGGTCACCACTATGGGCAACTGGGGTACCACTGAAGACTGTGATTACACCTGAGAATTTTCCCCTTGATGGGAGAACAAGAGAGAGTATTTATCACCACCTCCCACACCTCATTGCTTGAGTTGCTCCTGGGGTCCCCAGAACCAACAGTGTTTGCTGCACTTTAAGAGCTACTATAAAGGAACAATGTAGATTTGGGGAAAAAGTAGATTTGGGGGCACTCCAAGTATGAAAGCTTACCTGCCACGATTCCTTCAGCCTGTCAGTCAAATCATCATGCTTAGCGAAATAAGCCAGACAAAAAAAAACAAAGAACTGTATGACTTCACTCATATGAGGAATATAAAACTGAAAGCAACAAAGAAAAAAACCAAAATGAGCAAACAAACAAATAACCCATGGACACAATCAATAGTTTAATGTTTATTTGGGGACAAGTGGGTCAGGGAGGGGAGAAAGGGGAGGGGGTGGGAGAGGAGCGGGGGAAGCTAAATATAAGGTGATGGAAAGAGAAGTCACAATAGGTGGTGAAATTATTATACAACAAGTTGACAATGCACTGTAGAATTGTATGCCTGAAACCTATGTAATCCTTGCTAACAGATGTCACACCAATAAATCCAACAATAAAAATAAATTTTAAAAAAAAAGTGCCTAAGTTCTACATGTTACAGGCCAAAGTTCTACTTGTATGTCCACCACTATTCTACATGTTGTAGAAGAAGACCGCAGGCAGGATTTATAACTGGTGTTGTCATTTATAAGGACCAAATAGCAGGAAAAGAAACAATAGAAGCGCTCATCAATCAGAGGCCAACACCCCCTCACCCGAGTCTTAACATGTAACTCGCAGCCTTCCTTGTACCCACACGAATACCCAAGATTCCCTCCAAGACTTCAGGGTTAGCAGGGGGTGGGGCCTGAAACACAGAAGGGAAAAGAGGACTGTAGTCATGGGCTAGAACCTTCCAAAAGGCCTTGAAGTGTGAGAGTAATTAGCGGTGGCTGTGAGACCACGAGGAAGCTCTTGCAACGGCAAAGATGAAAGACGGACGGTGGCCTAGAGCAAGGTGTCGGAAATGAAACAATCAGACAGATTTGCAATATAATTTAAAGGGAGAGTTAAGCAAAAACAACAACAAAAAAGGGGGCTTTTGTGGGGGCACAGAGAATGTATGTTTGAACATTATGTTCTCTTTGTTCATTGCGATTTTTAACCTTCAAGACATACAGCATGACCTTCATACACTGTTGGTGGGATAATAAAATAGTCCAACCATCTTGGAAAGCAGTGTGAAAAAGATTAACCATAGAGTTACCACATGACTCAGCAATTCCACTCCTAGATGTTCACCCAAGAGAACTGAAAACACACGTCCACATAAAACGTTGTACACAAGTGTTCACGAGAACATTTATAAAAGCCAAAAAGTCAAAACAACCAAATGTCTATAAACTAATGCATGAATAACTACAATGCGGTGTCTCCATACATACAATGGAAAGGAATGACGTACTGACACATGCTATAACACGGATGAACCTCAAAAACATTATGCTAAGCTAAAGAAGCCAGTCACACACACACACACACACACACACACACACACACACATATTGTGTGATTCCATTTGTGTGACATGCACAGAAGAGGCAAATCTATAGAGGCAGAAAGCAGATTAATAGTTGCCTAGGCCTGGGGGGAAGAAGAGGTGGGGTGCGGAGTGACTGATAAAGGATACAGGGTTTCTTTCTGGGGTGGTGAAAACATTCTACGGCTGATGCCAGTAATGCTTACACCTTTAAAAACATGCTAACAATATTGAATGGTACACTTTTCACAGGTAGATTGTGTCCTATGGGATTTATATCTCAATAAAACTGTTATTAAAACGATAACATGAAGTTCTAATATCAATAAAGACATTGACACTATCCCTGCCCTCTTGCAGCCCTTAATACCAGTGAGGACAACGAACAGCATTACAAATGCAAGAAATAAATTATACAGTACGTTGAGGTAGGTGACCAGCATGTGGGGGAAAACAAAGCACCGCAAGGAGATAAGGGACCTGAGGCGTCTGGGAGAGCCATAGTTTTAAACACGGGGGTCGGGGTGATATTTGGGTAAAGGCGTGAAGGAGCTGGCCACGAGGACCTCTGGAAAAGGGCATCCCAGGGGACAGCCAGTGCGAGGGCCTGGAGGCAGGAGCATGCTGGCAGGCTGGAGGAGGGAGCACGTTCAGAGAGGAAGCTGGGGTTCTTCCGGGCGCCGTAGGTCCGAGGGACTGTGCAGCCTTGTGACACAAGCACAGTGTCAGAGACGCGCTGTGACTGGATGGGATAAAGGAGAGCTCGGCTCGCCTCCCCGTAGCGGCTCGCCCAGCTGGACACCAGGGCTCTTGCCATTCTCCCCCGAGCAGGGGAGCCAGGTGGCCCAAGCCCACCCAGGCAAAGGAGGGGGGTGTCTCGTCGGGACAAGAAGAGACGTCGGGAAGCAGCAGGCTAATGGGAAACGGCAATTTCATCATCCAATAACCCAGCAGGTTTGTGATTCTCAGGTTCCACTTTTTGTATCATCACGGTCAATGACAGGTCACCAAAAATTTCCAAAGTGGGCTGCCCTGGAGGTGGTTGTGCACATCCTTTTTCCCCAGGCTTCCCACTCCGGGGCTGCTCAGAGCTCGTGGAGCCAGAGTGAGGGGGAGGGGGACCCTAGGTGGGGGAAACGACATGGAACCAGCCAGAGGCCCCAGCTTGGCTATGTTCCTCCTTTGTGACCTTGGCCCCATCCCCTCACCTCTCTGAGCCTCTGCCTTGCAGAGACAACTAGACCTGACTACCTACCTCACAGGGGTGTGTGGGACACCCCACCAAAAGGGACAGTGGAAACACCACATACCAAACCCAACCATGTACCTGTCCTCAGCAAGCTCCCTCGTTTCCTTTAACAGCTTTACTGAGATATAATTTACATATCATAAAATGCACTCATTCTAAATACACCCATTTAATGATTTTTAGTGAATTTCTGGAGTTGTACCATCATCACCACCGCTGACTTTAGAATATTTCCATCACCCCAAAAAGGTATTTCCAGAGCGGTCCTCTGAGGTTAGAGTCCCATGCATAACAACATTAATGTCACCTAAAAGAAAAATATAGCAATGTATTAGATTGAATAACATGAAATTGTTACTTTTAGAAGTTAAAAATGTCCAAATATTGGGAATTCCACATCATTTAACCTTTTTAAAAAAAATTTTTTTAAAGAACATTTACAAACACAGTACTATAAAATTACAGTTTGCATATTATCTCATACTCTCTGCGACTGCCTGTTATCAATGCATACATTATATTGTATACAGACAATCATGTGTGCTGGACGTCGTGGGTAATGAAAAGGCTCTGGACTTGTACAGGGAGGAGTTTTGACTACACTCCGTTTCCTCCTGAGGCACTGTACTTAGAAAGGACCCTTCACAGAGATTGCCAACTTTTGAACCAGCTTAAGCTAGAATCCTCAATTTGCAATCGAGAAAAATGAAGCTTAGGGAGCTCAGGTAACCTCTTCATGCGCTACCAACTACATCGTACTTTTCCAAGAAATGTGAATGAAACTTTGTTAAGTGGAAACAGTTTGTGTCTACACTATAATAGGATTAGGTTTGTACTTTATTTTTTATTATTTTGCATGCTTGCTTTTTTTTTTTTTTGGTGGGGGGCGTTAGGGGTCGTCTATCTCCTGCTAGAGTCTAAGATCCATGAGAAGAGATGACAGGTCTCCTTTTCACCTATGTCTCCCCAACACTTAGCTGTACAGCTCTTGCCATACAGGACATGCTCAATGAGGATGAATGAAGGAAATAAATTTGATGGGGAGGAAAGATCCTGATTTATAAAACACTCCACCAGAGAGAGAGAGAGAGAGAGAGAGAGAGAACCTATTATAGCATCAATACAGACACCGGAAGGTACTTTGTGGGGAATGACTGCATAAACAGATCCAAGGCTTTTATGTCAACCTATGGCGGCCCGTTCTGAGCCGACTCGGGCAGGCCCTCTGCATCTCCTCCTGCGTGGCTGAGCCGCTTTCTGTTCGAGCACAGCACAGGGCAGTCTGCCTTCCAGCACCAACATCAGAAGTCCCCGGTCCCAAACCTGGGGAGGAAAGTCAAGGCTTAAAGAAGGGCCAGTGCAAAGAGGGCCACACCTCACCAGGTGCTGGCAATCTTTAAGGGGTGAGAGGCCAGACCCCTGGCCAGGGAAGGGTCAGAGGGAAAATGCCCAGAGAGGCAGGGAGATTAGATGCTGGGGCTGGTGCAGATGCTCCTTGTCAGGCTTCCCAGGGCTCACAGGCAAGAGAGCTGTGCGAATGGATGTAGGGAAGGGACTTGGGGTGCAAGGGTGAGAACAGTGCTAGTCCTCAAGGATCAGGCTAGTTTTTATAATCCTGCAGGGAGAACATGCTACAAGGCCTCCCTCCCCATCTCTTTCCTAACTCCCCAAAGGGAAGAGGTGTAGCCAGTCTAACTGGTCAAAACCTAAGGCACAGATTGAACATGGGTGCTAACAGGCAGGGTGGCGCAGGGTTCTTTGCTTCCTGCTTCCAAGTGGGAGGCAGACCCAGCTGCAACTAGACTTCTGCATCAGGTGGCGTCAGTTACAGTCTCCACTCCTAACAAAGCAGTTTTGCATCTCCCATTGGGTGACTGCTCCTAGCACATAACTCCCCCAGAAAGGCCACCAGGCATGGGAGGTCACTGGCATCCCTAGGTTCATCATTCTATCGAATGGTTTCAAAACCCTGGCAGAACCTCCAGCCGGGCTTTGATATCCAACTGTCTGCTCCCAGGAAAAATGTATGAAAAAACTTGAGAATATTCTTGAGCCTAGAGAAAGGTCTGGAATAATACACGCCCACTGGTAAAGTGTAATCACCTCTGGAGGGTGGGATGCATGAGAGGAATTGGTGAGGAGGCTTCCGCTTTTCACACAAACTTTTGTATTGGTTCTATTTTTTACAATAAGTATATGACAATTTATAATTTAAAATAATAATCAGAGGGGTTAGGAAATGGCATATAAAATAAATTCAAATTTAAAAGTCAGCAACCTAATGCTTGGAGTGAGCCCTAATGTAAGCTATGGACTTTGGGAAAGAATGATGTAGTAATGAGGTTCAACAACAGTAATAAATACCCCACTCCGGGGAGTGATGCTAATATTGGGGCAGGCTGTGCATCTGGAGGTGCGGGGATATGTAAGAATCTCTGCACCTTCTTCCCAATTAAGACCACTCTAAAAAATGTCCTTTTTAAATGTAATCATTTTTAAAAATTGGTAACCAGCATTATGTCCAAAATAATCATATAATGATTATGAAAATCATATGCATCCACCTAGTTCAGAAAACTGAACTGCCGATGATTCAGATTTATTGCTGTTTAACCTCTCCAGGCCTCAGGTGTCTCATCTGTAAAATGGACGTAAGAATGCCCGTCTCACAGATATATGAGCCTGCATCTGACAACGCATCATACAGTGTCCCTAAAACATAAAGTGACAGAATGGATATCTTCATGGTGAGCATTTCTGGCACTGTCGAAGAAATAGGCTGGTTTAAATCAGCTGGACTGTTTTTCCAAGCAATATAGCTGTTAGTAAGAGCTATTTATTAAACAAGTGAAATGCTCCCACAGCCTCCATCAGTACTAGTTGCGGACACCTGTCTCACATCGTGCTCAGTGTCCGGCACACAGCACAGCTCTGCGCAGAGAAAGCCCCAGGATCCGAGGGCCGTCCGGAAAGTATCCAGCCAGGCAACCGTTCTTGTTATACTGACAACGGCTGGATTTTTTCCACCCGGTCCTCACGCACTGGTTGACTGAGCACTTAGTATGTAAGCAGCCCCCCTCGAGAGACATCATCTTCATTTTCACAGATAGGGAGATGGGTTCCAAGAGAAAATGGAAGAACAGCTTTGCTGATGTCAAAGCCATTTTCAACCAAACTCTGCCCTGTTTCTATGACTTAAAGGAGAGAAGAGAAGGAAGGAGGATGGGAGGACTGGTGGGGAGGACAGAGGATGAAGGAAGGAAGCAGTACCAGAATCCAAGTGATAAGTTCCTACTTGAATTAAGTTGCAGAAATGCCATTTGGGTGGATAAATGTGTGCGCTGCCTATTGTCAAGAAATGAACGCTATGTAATTTTTTGTTTCCTTTATCTGCCATGGCAACCAGAAAGCTTTTGGAATCAGATTTATTGGTTGAGTCAATCAGCCCCATAATCTATGATAGCAGTACCCACCTCTGCTTCCCTCCCAGAAAAGCTGTCTTTTGATTTATGTTCTCTCTGCCCCATGGAAACGCCCAACCCTTGCCCTACACCTGAAGCAGCTAGAGGAGTTCCCACATATCGTATTAACTGTCCCATTCTTTGATTCCTTATATTTCACTAGCACTATGCTGATCATGGGAGTAATATCAACTGTAATTAGGCACCATAAGGATAATGATTTCATTAAAGCTTCTTTAATGGGTTCAGACATGTACAAGGAAAGGTGTTATACAACAGGGTCAAACACTTTATCACCCTGTGATAATTGGAGTTGCTGAATTATAGCAACAGAGCAACCAAAGGTAATTTCCTATTCGGACAAAGCCGTCTGCCCTCCCCTAGGCCTCCAATTATCATATTTCTTCTTGGAATCAGGTCTCCCTTCCACACAGAAGCTGCTGCAAGTCCCAAGCTATTACGGTGGACTCTGAGCTTGCATGGGAGCTGTGAAGTTCTAATTTTCTCATTATACAACCTCATCTGTCAGCTATTTACTGGCGAGCCAGCCTTGTTCTTTTAGTTCAGGTGATAAATAGGCATGAACAGCTTAGCCAGCAGAAAGGCAAATAAACATCTGAAAATGATCAGTCCCTGAAAAATCTTCTATCGGGGGGTTATGGGTCACAGAAAACTTGAGCAAACCATAGAATGAAACATGAAGAAAAGGCTAAACCAATCTTGCCCTCTTTGACTCAGAACCTGTGATGGCAATGGGCAATTTCTTCTGCTACACGGAGAGTCTCAGATGGTTCTTTAGACAGTGCTGCCAAAGCCAAACCTAACAAAGTAAGGCGATAATATAACAAGAGCTTCTTCCGTTTTTTGAGCACCTAGTAGGTGTGCTACAATATGGGAAAGCTTTAACATATGTTGGTTCCATCTGAAATCAGGAGAACAGTTTATATTATGTATATTCACTCATTCATTCATTTTCATTACTGAGAATTATAACATGCCTGGCAGGTTATAAGCACGATATCAGTGTTACCTATCAGCTTCTATTTATTCACTTGAATGACTCAATGCCTACTTTGATCCAAAGCACTTACATAAACCGTAAAGGTGCGATTGAGAATGAGACAGACACAATCACTGCTCTCGAGTTGCTTACTGTTAGGGAGTAAATGTTTGTATCCCCCCTCCCCCAATTCAAATGTTGAAGCCTATTCCCCAATGTGACAGAATTTGAAGGTGGAGTCTTCATGAATGGGATTAGTGCCCTTATAAAAGAGGTGACAAAGAGCTTCCCCAGCTCTAACCATGCGAGGACACAGTGTGAAATGAAGATGGCCATCTACAAACCAGGAAGTGGGACCTCACCAGACACCAAATCTGCCCACACCTTGATCTTAGACTTCCCAAGCTTCCAGCACTGTGAGAAATAAATGTCTGTGGTCTGAACCACACAGTCTATGATATTTTTGTTATAGCAGCCTGATTGGATGAAGACACTTACAGTCTAGAAGGGTATAGATACTATCTATATAAATCATGCTACTGCAATTTATATAATGAAGAAAAAGCACAGGTGCCATAAGAAGATAGATCTAGGGACGGACGTGAGCTAGTCCGGTGGAGCAGCAGAGGTCACCAAGGTCTCCCTGAGGAAGTGATCTTTAGATTTAGACTTAGAAGTTATCTCGGTGAAGAGGTAAGAGGAAGACTATTTCAGAACTAGGGAAAGGCATGTATGGAGGATCGTATGAAGGAAGGAGCTTGGTGTAACAAACAAGTCAACAAGTGGTCTGGCTATAGCTTAATGAGCTCTGCTGGGGAGGTGATGAACACAAGATCGTATGGCACCCTGTATGTAGAGCAAGGTAAGGGTGTGAATTTAGCAATAGGAGACCATTGAAGTACACAGGGATTGGCTCTGACTGACAGTGATTTGTATGACTTCTAGATGACTGACCAATAGCCAATCCATCATCCAGAAATGTTTAGTCAGAAGCTACTCTATGAAAATTGCTTATGCTATCTATGATGGGGAAAAGCATAAGAAATCACTCATCACTTACTTAATTGTTTTAAAAGAACTGTTTGGCCAGAGCATAAGGTTCAGCAGAGAATTATAGGAGGAGGTGAAAGACTTGCAATTTAAACTGCTGAGACAAGGGACCTAGGCTTTTCTCTTTTAGAGAGGAGAAAAGAGAGGCAGAGGGCAGGAGAAACTAACCTTCATCGATTGTCTCTCATCTGCCAGGCACAGATGATCTCATGTGATAATCAAAACTCTCATAAATTAATTTAATTTAAGCTTCTCTGCTCAATCACCCTCTCACATCCTGAAACTTTTCCATTTTGACTGCGGAGGCTTACAGATAGTCAAAGAAATTGTCCAAACTGAGCTCAAGATGCCAAACCTTGCCTTCCCTTGCTCACCTTCTTCTAAGACATTCTAGCCCTGCCCACATCTTTGCTACCACATAGATATGCCCACCCACACACCTCTCCAGCCACAATTGCTCACCCCCAGACCCCTGGCCCCAGAGATCCAGTCCCACAGATAGGATGAGGTGATTAGTTTTCCCCTGCTGAGAATCTGAACTAAATGAACCAGAGTTTGGTTCACTTAGGAAATGATAGGAATTCAAAACCCAAGCCTGAACCACACAGGTCAAAGCTGAAGTTGTGGGGAGCACCACATGACAGCAATCCCACCTACAGAGACGGGCAGGAACAAAAGGCAGTGCAGCCTTGTCACAGACAGAGGGCAGACACTCCGCTTTTAAAATGCTTAACAAGGTAAATTTTATGCTATGTGTATGTTACCACTATTAAAAACAAAACGTTTTTAAAAGCAGAGTAGGAGTATTCATCTATTCATTTACCAATGGATACAAGTGCCTCAAACAATGTCTAGAACATAAAAGACATTCAATAAATATTTGATAAATAAGTAAGTGCCAGAAATTTCCACGGAGTTGTTTTGTTTTTGTTTTTGTTTTTCCCATAGGTACCAAGCGGATAAAACCAGAATGAGGGCATAGAGTTTGAAATTATTTTTTCAAGCAAAGAGTGGCCCATCTGGGGAGAGAGCGGTAAGACTCTGAAAAGACTTTAGGAGACACCCTACTCCTTGCTTATTTTAAACAGTGTAGTTTTTCCTGGCACAGACAGGCAACACATGTTACAAATCTGAGTAAAGAAAAAGTAAAAATGCAATAACAAGATTTTTAATTCATGGAGGAAAAAAGACACATTTTCTACCGGGGGGGCGGGGAACATAGAATATACACTGATACAAAAATTTTCTTTAATGCTAGAAGCTTTCCCAAGATTTAGGAGAAGAAGACAATGACAAAAATTGTGAAACAGAAGATAAACACGGAGGACAGAACATGGCAATGTAACATACAGATAATCTATTTATTGCCAAGAGAGACCAAAAACAGAACAGAGGCAATAAAATACTAAAATTTAAAAAAAAGAGCTGAATGCTTTTCCCAACTAGAAAAATAATCAGTAAGACGATTCTAAGGATATCTATATATCAGGTACCTGACTTCAGACACCAGTTGAAAAGAAATGAATACCTAGACAGAGTTTGGAAAAGTGTGTGAGCCAAGACTTTTAGACCCAGAAAAGCTGTCTTTTTTTAAGAATAGAGACAGAACACATTCTCAACAAAGGACTTGGAAAATGTGCCCCCACGTATCTCTCTGGAATTAAAAAACAGCTTGAAATGAACACCAACTATTCAAGACATGATACCAAATTAAAAGCTCAACCTTGGGAAAATCAAAGTCTACAATGACAATGACGAGTTTTGCAACCAGTTACAAAGAGAAACATCTAAATAATAGTGGTGCATCTGTTTATAAAATAATGCCAATGTCAAAAATTATTCCTGGGAGTTCCCTGGTGGTGTAGCGGCTTAGGGCTTCGGCGCTGGCTCTGTCAGCGCTGCGGCCTGGGTTCGATTCCCAGCCGGGGAGCTACCCACATACCAAAAAGCAAAAATAAATAAATAAATAATAAGAAAAATAAATGCTTAGCACTTAAAAAAAAAAATTATTCCTAAAAAAGAATAACCCAATGCAAGATACTAGATTATGAGTATGCTCATAAAACCCAAGAAGCTAAGAATAAGAGAATAAAAACATGCTCATACTGTTTATTAAGTAGAAAACACTCAAAAATATGATTCCATATTTAGTTATAAAAATTAAAAAACCATCAGTTAAAGGATGATTTTGAAAACTTAATGAAAACTACAACTCTAATTAAAATAAATCTTCCAAAATAACAGTTTAAAAATGTAAAGTATCGTTCTATAGTAAATGATAATACAAAGAAAAACAACAATGGGGCATAAAAATTAAAAGTATAAAACAAAGCTAAAGAAGTAATAGCAAATGGTTGGAACAATAAATGCCAATGTATTAAATTCTGCTATTAAAAGGAAGAAATTTCTAAATTAAGTCAAAGGCAAAATCCAATTACAGAGTTTTCAAGAGACACAAATGAAGTGTCTTTTTATACTAAACATAAGAAAGGCAAATGTGTATTAGGCAAATGCAAATTTTAAAAGCGTTAAGTACAAAATTTATATCAGATAAAGTATATTCAAGGCACAAAAAACACATTAAACAGAAGAGGAAAGATTGACATATATTGAGAAAGTCCAGTCTTCATAATGAAGATTCCTCTGTCACAGCTAAGCCTGTGTTCTCCCAGAAGAACATGAGACAAAGGCTGAATGAAGTACAAGGACACATAGGGCATTAATTACAAAAACTGACCTTATCCTGGATGAAAGCAAAAGTCTGCACATTTCAAAAGATTTCAATCATGCAAAGGAAGGTCTCTAACTCCAGTGGAATTAAGCTTCAAATCAGGGGAAAAAATAGCAAGAAAATTCTCATACATTTGGAAATTTAAAAAATAGAAATATGCTTCTAAACAACCCATGGGACATAGAAAAAAAATCACTAAGGAAATGAAAAAGATTTTTATTTAAATCATAATGAAAATATGTCAAAATTCAAGAGATGTAACTAAAGTCATGCAGATATTATTAATAGGAAAAAATACAGGCCAGAAATCAATGAGCAAAAAATTCAATCTCAAAAATTGAGAAAAGGAATAGCAAATTCAATCTGAAATAAATGTGCAAGGAAGCAAACAAAGGTATGCGCAGAAGCCACTGCAACTGAAAAGGAACAGAATGGACTAGAGTCCATCCAGGTAGAGGGAAGTTTCTCAAACCATACACAATAATTGCAAACCAAATCGGAAACAGTGGTAAGTCAGAATGCGTCATAATTAAGAATGATACTTATCAAAACATACCATTCAGGTCATGAAAAGGGAAGTTCAGAGAAGAAGTTACAGAAAAATATAAAACCAACCGTTCCCAGAATATCTAGGGAAAGCCTGTAAGAAAAAGTGTTTTCAGCTTTTGCCTAGGAGGAAGGCAAGGTGCGACTGTCTTCATCATCCTGAATCCGGGTTCATCCAACACCAGCCGCCTCCATCATGCCGCCGATGTTCAACCCCAATGAGATCAAAGTCATATACCTGCGGTGTACCGGTGGAGAAGTTGGTGCCACGTCTGCCCTGGCCCCCAAGATTGGTCCCCTGGTCTGTCCCCAAAAAAGGTTGGTGATGACATTGCTAAAGCAACCGGTGATTGGAAGGGTCTGAGGATGACAGTGAAATTCGCCAATGAGAAAAGACAGGCCCAGATTGAGGTGGTACTTTCTGCCTCTGCCTTGATCATCAAAGCCCTCAGAGAACCACCAACAGACACAAAGAAGCAAAAAAAACCTTAAGCACAGTGGAAACATCACTTTTGATGAGATTGTCAACATTGCGTGACAGATGCAGCACTGATCTTCAGCTAGAGAACTCTCTGGAACCATTAACGAGATCTCGGAGACTGCTCAGTCTGTGGGCTGTGATGTTGATGGCCACCACCCTCATGACATTAACAGTGGTGCAGTGGAATGCCCAGCTAGCTAAGAACTACGAAGGAAAATGTTTCCATTAAAGATCATTGGACAACTAAAAAAAAAAAAAAAAAGGAAAAAATAGAAAAAGAGAATCAACCCAGTAGAATACTGGGCAGGAGACTTGAACAGGTACTGTTCAGAAAAGAAAATCCAAAAGGACACCCCTCCCTTCAAAAAGTAAAACAATACTTAATCGTATTCGTCATCAGAAAATTGCATAGTCGAACAACAAGCTACTATTACACCATCCAGAAGAATAACTGAACATCGAAATCCTGACCCTGCCGAGCTGATGGCCAGGATAGCTGCACTGGAAAGTTCCCTTCATGGATGCACTGTGAAACAGGTTGACATTGAAGTTAAAGACATGCGAACACTCTTACCCAGCAGTTTCCCTGCTAGTAATGCATGCTCATGTGCATCAAAACACATAAACAAGAACTTTATAAAAGCATTATTCATGAGGCAAAACCTAGAAACAAGGCATTTAGCCCCATTTCATCACTTACCCATTATCAACTTGTTAACCCCAAAGCTGGAGAGACCCATTAACCAACACAAGCCATTAGTAGTCAAATGAACAAATAAATGGTAGTATATGCATGTAATAGAATCAGCATATAAATTGCAGTGCATTCGTAAAATGAAATAAACAGCAATTGAAACAAGTGAACTACAGCTACACGTCATAAATGAATCTTAAAAAGATAATGTGAAGCCCAATAAGCCAGACCGACAGGAATAAACTACATTGTTCCATTTATATAAAGTTCAAAAAACCACTAAATCATACTGCTTGAGTACACGTGTGTAGGTTATAATATTAAAGGGAAAAGCAATGAATTAATTAACTATAAAAGTCAGATGGTGGTTACTTTCAGGAGGCAAAATGAAGAGTGGCTTGTGGAGCGACTTGTGGAGTTTCAAAGCCACACCTCGAGAAGCCTTACGGAAGCTTTTTAGTTTGATATAGTCCCATTCGTTTATTTTTGCTTTTAGGAGAAATGGTCAAGAAATTCGCAGACCAGTGGGTTATCGGAGAGGTGGGAGTACTAGTGCAGTTGGATCACGTGACTTATTATTAATTATGTACCAAATTTTAGCCTACTTGTATCTGTGTTCTTTCAGATATCACCAGAGAAGCATCTCAAACATGAAGAAAACCCCAAGTATAGATAAAATTGAACTTTGGGCTATCATTAAGTTCCTCACAAAAGAAGGGAAAACACCTCAAACCACTATGGAAGAGAAGTTAGCAGTTTAGGGGGACTGTTGTCCTGGGAAATCCATGGTTTACAAGTGGCACAGCCTTTTCAAGCAAGGCAGAGAGAGTTGATTAAAGACAACCTCCAACCGGAATACCCTGTTGAGGCCACTTCCTCAGACATTGTCCAAAAAGTTGAAAACTTGTAGTAGAAGATGTCAGATTGAATAAAAAGTGTTGCAGAAATGGTTGGAGTCTCACCTACAACCATTTTGAGTATCCTCCATCGGCATCTAAAAATGTCAAAAATCAGTGCAAGACGGGCCCCGAGAACGCTCACACTGCTTCAAAAACAACAGCGCGTCGAGTGTTCACAACAGGTTTTAGACCTCGACAGAAACAACAAAGTTTTAAATCAGATTCTCACTAGAGATGAAACTTGGGTTCATCATGATGAGCCTGAGTCAAAGCAGGAGTCCATGCAGCGGCATGAAAAGGGCACGCCACCTGCTAAAAAGTTCAGGGTGTCACGACCGGCTGGAAAAATCATGCCTACTGTTTTTTGGGGTATGGAAGGTATCCTGCTGATCGATTACAAGGATAAGGGTGTGACAATAACTAGAGAGTGCTATTCTAGTCTGCAAAACAGTTAAAAGAATCTGTGAAGGAGAAAGGAAGAGGAAATGGACCAAAGGGGTGCTGCTTTTGCACAACAACATGCCTGTGCACAACAGCAGTATTGTGTTGGCTGCTCTTCACGACTGTGACTTCCAAACATTAAATCCCCCTCCCTACAGTCCAGACCTAGCTGTGTCTGACTATTATTGGTTCCCAAATATGAAAAAAAAAAACAGCTTCAAGGGAAGATATTTACAGATGATGAAGAAGTTAAAGCTGTAATTTGAGGGCAAAAACAAAACATTCCTTTGTGAGGGTATAAATAAACTTATTGAAAGACCTGAAAAGTGTATTAGGGTTAAGGTTGAATATGTTGAAAAGGAAAAATAATAGATAGATTTTTTTTTACCCTTCTTCCCCTTCATTCTACAAATTTCTTGACCACCCCTTGCACGTCCCTTGTCTTTGAGGTCAAATTCATAAAATTCTCTCTGAATCCAAGATTCATAAGTTTAGTGTCTATGCTTTCTTCTATGCAATTTGTTTCAGGTCTTATATTTAGGTCTTTGATCCATTTTGAGTTAGTTTTGGTATATGGTAACAGATAGCAGTCTAGTTTCATTCTTTTGTATGTGGCTTTCCAATTCCCAGCACCATTTATTAAAGAGGTTTTCTTTTTTCTATGGTATGTTTTTGGCTCCTTTATCAAAAATTATCTGCCCATATATATGTGGGTTTATTTCTGGACTTTCAATTCCATGCCATTGGTTTGAGTGTCTGCTTTTCTGCCAATATCATGCTGTTCTGATTATTGTCACTTTGCAGTATAAATTGAAGTCAGGGAGTATGATACCTCCAGCCTTCTTCGTTTTCCTTAGGATTGCTTTGAGGTCTGTTTCTGCAAAAGAAACCATTAACAAAACAAAGTGGCAACCAACCAAATGGGGAAAGATATTTGCAAACAACACCTCTGATAAGGGGCTAATATATAAAAGAACTCATACAACTCAACAACAAAAAAACAAACAATCCAATTAAAAACTGATCAGAGGGCCTGAACAGACACTTCTCCCAAGAAGGCATAAAAACAGCCAACAGATATATGAAAAAATGTGCAACTTCATTAGCTATTGGGGAAATGCAAATCAAAATCACAATGAGATACCACCTCACACCTGTTAGAATGGCTATCATCAACAAGACAAATAGTAACAGGTGTTGGAGAGGCTGTGGAGAAAAAGGAACCCTCATACACTGCTGGTAGGAATGTAAACTGGTATAGCCACTATGGAAAACAGTATGGAGGGTCCTCAAAAAAATAAGAATAGAGCTACCATATGACCTAGCAATCCCTCTCTGGGTATCTACCCAAAAAATCTTAAATTATTTATTTGTAAAGGTATATGTACCCTGATGTTCACTGCAGCATTGTTCATGGTGGCCAAGACGTGGAAACAACTGAAGTGTCCTTCAATAGATAATTGGTTAAAGAAGCTGTGGTACATATACACAATGGAATATTACTCAGCCATAAAAAGAGTGAAATCTTGCAATTTGCAACAACATGGATGGTCCTAAGAAAAATAAATCAGACAGAAAAACAAACACTGTATGATTTCACTTACATGTAGAATGTAAAAAGCAAAACAAACAGACAAAACAGAACAGAAGTAGACCCATAGATACAGAGAACAAACTGATAGTTGCTAGAGGGGAAAGGGTGGGAGGATGGGCAGAAAAGGAGAAGGGCACTAAGAACTACAAATGTACAATAATAAAATAAGTCATAGGGATGTAATATACAGCACAGAGAACACAGTCAATAATACCATGTTAACTACATGGTGACAGATGATTGCTAATCTTATGGTGAACACCCTGTAAGGTACTATGTTGTACAACTGAAACGAAAATAATATTGTGTCAACTATAAATAAAAATACATCTTTAAATGTAAAAAAATTAAATAAAATTAAAATCAGTCATGTGAAAAAACATAAAGGAGGGACTTCCCCTAGACACCTTACTTCCAAATCAAAAAATCCTAGGGAAGGCTCAGTCAGCTATAGCCAGGAGAGCAGATTCCCATGGAACACGTGCAGACACTCAGAGCCCCTCAGCATGTACTAGAGTCATTCCTAGAAAAGGGGAAGCTATTATACAGTTAGAGTAAATCATGATGAATGTTAACTTAATTTACGGTGGTAATCATTCCACACATGAGCATATAAAACTCAAGTCTTTATGCTGTGCACCTCAAGTTTATATAGTGTTGTATGTCAATTATATCTCAATAAAACCAGAGAAGAAACAGAATGAATTACCCCCACGAAAGGAGCAACGGCCGAGCAATTTTACAGGTATATTCTTTTAAATTTTCACATAACAGACACTTATTGTAATAAATAAACTCTTCCAGAGCACAGAAAAAAATCAAGCAAAAGACCACCTCCTCTATTTTTCCAAGTTAACAGAACTCAGTACCAAAAATTGAAGGAAATGAAACCTCAGGTCAATTTCACATATTAGTATAGCCGCAAAATAACTAGTGAAATATTATCAAACATAATTTAAATTCAAAAGGTGAAAAACATGAGAGATGTTCTATTCAGAAGCACAAAAAGGATGTTCATTATTATTTCAGATGGTCCTAGAAGCACTGGTAATGGGAGGAAACAGAGAGAGGAGAGGAAGGGGAGGAGGTGGGGGGAAGAGTGAAGGAAGGAAGAAGGAACAATATTGAAAAATACACAGAATTCGAATTATTGCAGATGATGCCAGATTCTACTTAGAAAACCCAAGAGAATCAACTTTAAATTATAAGAATAAAAGTGTTCAGTAAATTTGATGGTTATAAAACAAGTATGAAAAATGAGTATTAGCAACAAGTAAGATAAGACTTTTATGAAGAAAATGTCAAAACTTTACTGAAGCCAAAGGGAGAGAAAAAACAACCTTCCCTGACTGAAGAGAGAATGATCGAATGATCCTGATGGTACGACTCAATCATATAAAAATATAAATGATCCCAAGTCAAATATAAATTTCAAGCAATTGATAAAATTCTAAGGACTATTCTGAAATCTAACTGCTAGACTACACATCTGACAGAAGCCCAAAAAATTTGAGAAAAGAGGAAATGGTTGGGAGAAGGGGAGACAAGAAATTGCCAAAAGGTAAGAACATTATATAGAGTTTCAATTATAAAACCGCTTGGAATTATACAAGATTAAACAGACAGATCAATTAGCACAATAAAAAGTTTTGCATATAAATATTTAGTACACGATAATAGCAGTGTTTTAAAAAATAGGAAAAGACTATATTCAATAAGGTTGCTCAAATTATTTAACTATTAAAAAAAATGAGAGCAAGAACAGCCTGGACCATCCACATGCCAAAATAAATCCCAGATGTATTCAAGACTTAGATGTAGGAAATGAAATTACTTACGTGTTAAATAATATATATGTAGGGATTTATATAGGCTTGAGTTCTAAGCAGGCAACCAAAAGAAAAGCATCAGTGAAAACTTGATGGATCTAACTGTATAAAAATGTTATATTTCAATATGTCAAAAAAAACACCAAGAAGAAAATTGAGAGTCAAATGACAAATGAGAAAAAGAATTGTAATATGCATACCAGGCAAAGGGTTAATACCCTTAATATTTCAAGAACCCTTACAAATTAGCAAAAAAGAGAATGGGGAAATATAAAATTGAATGCAGTATATGACTAGAAATTCATGAAATAAGACAAATGATCACTAAATACATGAAAAACTGCTTGCCTTCCCTAGTAATCAAATCAATGAAAATTAAGACAATAATTTGACACCATTCCTCATTCAGTGATTTGACCAAAAAAAAAAAATGTAAAGTCCAGTACTATGCAAAATGTCAGGATATGGGCATTCTTAAACACCACTGAGGGGGGTGCAAATCAATACTTTCCAAGTCAACTGAGTAATACCCATTAGAAGCTTTTAAAATCTTCATACTTTATTCTCTCTACTTTTGTAACATGTTTGAAACTTTCATGGAAAATATTTTTTAAGTTCACATGCTTTTACCCAGTCATTTTACCTCTAAAAAATTATCCAAAGAAAATAATAAAGGATGTACACATAGATTTATGAAAAGATTATAGATGATGATGATGGCAGTCATGATGATGATAATGAAGATACTAAGGATTTGAGATGAGAGGCAAATTTTTGTTTCAAATGCAAGGAATTTCTTTGACCTCTTATATCCACATAATCTGTGACCCCAAATGACTAGATGGAAATTTTTTTTAACATCCTACCCAAGCAGCAGAGGCCCCAAAGTTTCCAACACTAACATGATCTCAGGCTCATTTACATAAAGAAATCAATAGTTCATGTTCATTCTCCTTTAACACTTTGGAAATCTCTTCTAAAATTTAGCATCAGAGAGAAATGAGAATCTGAATCTCTTTCTTTGGGATGATGGTAATGACCTAGGGAAGTACTCTTCACCACCATCCTTCTCTCAAACTCTGTTTTGTCCTTTTACACTCAGGGGAGAAAAAAAGTTTTAAAAAAAAGAAAAAAAGCCCATCATGTGGGATAGGACCTTCTCCCTTCCTAGAAGGCTGGAGCCAAGTCCCACACTCCATGGTGCTGGTTTAATATAACAGATCCTCAAGCTCTAGAAGTAGTTCACCTTATTTACATTTATCCAGGTTTCTTACTGAGAAAAATATTTGAGATTAACAGCCCTGAGCATATGGGCTGGTACACAGTAAAGAAAAATTACTTATTCAAAATGGCAAATGAGGCCTCCAAAACAGAAGGAAGTTTCACCCACCATAAAAATAAAGTGTGGTCCATCCAGCCAAGCCAAAGCACAAGGGTCTTGGCCAAGTGGGTATTGAGAAGTGTTAAATACCAGGAGAGGTCATGAGAAGGCTTTGTTGTTATTCTAGAAAAAGGTTAAGAATTAAAGTAACTCGTTTTTCTGAGAATTCTTTATGGGAGAAAAACCTGTCCCTGAAAGAACAATTTCTTCTTCTGAGCTCTCTCCACCTCAGCTCATGTCCAAGGGCTTGGATAGATGGTTTTTGGGTAGTCTTTCTGAAACTGAGTCTAGCCACTGTGTACAGGGCCTAGGGGGCAAAGCCTCTGGGTGTTGGCAGTCACCCTGCACTTTTAAACCAGCTGACTTGCCTCCAATAGGAGTGACCAGAACTGTATGAAATTGTTAAAAATTTACACCCTCTCTGGTCTTCTACAAAGGCTGAGAAAGAAAAAAAACAAAACAGGTTTTAAGCAGCCCTTGGAGAGGTGCTATACGGGGGTCATTTTGGATTTCTCCCAACAGTGCCTGGAGGGAGGATAGGACGCTAATAGAAGGGATGGAGGACCAGGTGGCCAGCCAGAAGGACAAAAGATCCAGTCAAGGAGAGCAGGATTCAGCTTTGAACACCTGCCAAGCCTGCCCGATAAGCAGAGAACCCCAACGGTAATACCCAGAGAGCAGTAACACCAGGTCATGATAGCACCAGCCAAGTAAAGCCTTTCCCGCACCATATGTCTCTCTCTCCCCTGGTCCCAGCCCTGGAGAAGTCAGAGGTAGCTACTGCGGGGGAGTGGGGGGGGTGGGGGAGTCAGCCATGGACCACTTCCTTTTCTGCTCCAGGTTTCTAGCCTGGAACAGGAATAAGCTGGGAGAAGACAAAAGCTTGACCTTCTCTTCCCCTTCCTTTAACTAGGATGCTGTATGTGCCCCAGCATCAGCCAAGCAGATGCTCTCCCCCGGGATCCTGTACCCTGAGGAAGTGATGCAAAGATGCAGATAAGGCTGAGAACGTGTGCATAGTATTCTCACCGAGGGCCCAGGGTAGCAGGAACCAGCAGCCACGTCCTAACCAGAATGACCCTCTGGTCCCCGCTGCCCAGCTGCCTGCTTGCTTCTCAGCCTTCCAAATTCTTTCTAGGAACTACCCACCATCCGGCCAATAAATTCACTTTCTGTTGAAATTAGCCATGCTTGTTTTCTATTGCTTGCAAATGAAATCACCTCCCTTACATATCCAGCTGTACTATTTTTATCTTATACTGACTTCGACCTCCCGGGTACCACTGTCCTCCCACAGAAGCAGAGCAACTTGAGACTGTTGGCAGTCAGGCTCCGGCATAAAGCAGTAGACACACTCATACCAGGATCATCAGAGGAGGGCTAATCAAAGGACCATTTACATAGGTGTAGCCAGAGTATAGGTAGGTAGACCAGACATCCTGTTTTAAACGGGGCTGAAAACAACAGTTCTGTTCTGTTTTGAATGGTATGTATGCATGGTCAGCCTAGTCTCACTGGGCTAAATTCAAGGTGTCAGTAGGCTGATCATACATAGTGAAACAGGACAGGCCTGTTGTTTTCTGTCCCATTTAAAACAGGATGTCTGGTCAGCCTCATTGTAGGGCAACTACAAAGGATAGTGCAGTATCCCAGAATTAGTAATGGTGTGGTTGTTACCCTTTCTAGGCTCAAAATGATGAGGGGAGAGAGCAAATACCAGAACTAGAAAGAGTCATGTCGAGGGGTTCCTCTTGAGAGAACGCTAACATTCAGTTGAGAGGCACAGTCAGCCTGAGGCAAGTCCTCAGGAGGAATACCACCCTGCCCACCTCTCCTCCTGCCCTCCCTATTGACGGGAGGCACCTGGCTGAAGCCAGAGGGCATAGGAACCTACTCTTGTGATCCTTAAGAGTCATTCTGCTGAGAAAAGAGCAGGGCAGAGAAGAATGAAGAGTAGGTCCGAGGGGTGGGGAGGTACTTGGCACAAAACACCTAAGATAAGAAGAGCTGCAGGTGACCCCCAATGCCCACAAGTTTACCTAACCTGAGTTCCACCATCCAAGTCCTCTTCCAGACAACTCCAGTCAGAACTCCATCGAGACACAAGAATAGACTCCCAAAGAGTCATGGTGCTCTGCCTCGGCTTCTGTCATCTGTCCCAGCACAGCTTTGCAAAGGCACCTGCTTCTGCTGTGTCATCTCCATGACTTCCTTCTATCTTTCCCAGATGTCCCATTTCCATGACTTCCACTGCATCATCAAGATGTTTGCACAGAGAGCTGAGAACTTTTTAGTGGAAGACAAATCTAAAAGTTACTGTTTCTGTTGAAAAGGCAGGGGTTTTCCAACCACAGTGGGGCTCAGAGACAGGCAAGAGACAATTCTCAGATCACAGGGCACTCAGATCCAAGAAACAGAACAGCAGTGAATCCTGTAAGCCATTGCCATTTCTGCCATCAATTGCTGGTAGGCATTCTGCTATGAACATTAGAGGAGCACACGATGCTTTTAAAACAATTCAGAAAAAGTCTGTGCTTAACAATACGAAGTCTGTAAGCAATTACCAATGGAGAGACTGAGCATTTTTGTAAAACTACAGAAGTATAAAAGGCACTGACACAGGGAAACGACCTTATCATCTTGAGATGCAGAAGCAGAGAGTGAAAACCACTGACCCAAGATTCATTTATTCAACTTTCCACCAATGTTTATCAAGCATTTACTGTGATCTAGGCACAGGGCTGAGGTTATAAAAGACCAAAAGAACTAAAACAGAATGTTTGCCCTTAGCTGTATCTATCTGAGCCTTTCACCACTTCCCTGGAGAGGAAGGATTGGAAAAACAACAATACCTACTGTTTATTGGGAATCTACAAGTGCTAGGTATTATATAATACTAAGCATTTCCTATTTATACCTCTCTGCAGCCCTATTCTTGCCCCCATTTTACAGACAGGGCATAGAAGTGCAGTAATGTAAATCACACAGAAAGAGATGAGGTAGAAAAATAATACCAGGAGCAGGACCAAGGGTATAGTATTTTACCAGACATATAACACCTTGCATAACAAGAGGTCTGAAAGGGGTGCCATGGGGACATGGCATGGGGGAAGTGGGGGGCAGGAATGCATGTGACTCGTGGGCAGTTTTTCAGGGAGTTCAACTAAAATTTTGGTCTCACTGACTCCCCCTTCTGCAATTTTCATCATTAAGTGGTCCTCTGCCATGAGACATTACACTGACAATGCTTCGTCAGAGAACACTGACGCCGGGAAATTTAAATTAATTAATGCGTCCATTTCAATTGCCTCATCTGTCAGGATCACCGGGTTTTCTTGCCCAGGTAAATGAAGAAG
>PVJL010006270.1:0-94694 GCA_004026885.1 Lyroderma lyra | reverse complement strand
TTTTTTTTTTTTTTTTTTTTTTTTTTGCTTTCAGTTTTATGTTCCACATATGAGTGAAGTCATACAGTTTTTGGCTTTTTCTGTCTGGCTTATTTTGCTTAGCATGATGATCTCTAGGTCCATCCATTTTGTTGTAAATGGCAGTATTTCATCTTTTGTTATAGCTGAGCAACATTCCATTGTGTGTATGTACCACAGCTTTTTTATCCAGTCATTTGTCACAGGGCAAACAACTTTGGTGGTTTCCATGTTTTGGTCACTGTGAACAATGCTGCAATGAACATTGGGGTACATAAGTCTTTATGGACTACAGTTTTCAAGTTTTGGGGGTAGATTTGCAGAAGAGGGATTGCTGAGTTATATAGGATCTCCATTTCCCATTTTCTGAGGAACCTCCACAATGTCTTCCATAGTGGTTGTATCAGTTTGCATTCCACTAAGCAGTGTGTGAGAGCTCCTTTTTCTCCACATTCTCTCCAGCACTTATTATTCCTTGTCTTGTTGATAATAGCCATTCTAACAAGTGTGAGGTGGTATCTCAATATGGTTTTCATTTGCATTTCCCTGATAGCTGATGAGAAAGAGCATTTTTTCATGTCTGCTGGCCATTTGTATTTCTTTGCGGAAGAAGTGTCTGTTTAGTTCCTCTGCCCACTTTTTAATTGGGTTATTTGTTTTTTTGTTGTTAAGTCATATTAGTTTTTATATATTTTAGATATTAGACCCTTATCAGATGCATTGTTTAAATTTATTTTCTCCTTTTCAGTTGACTGTCTCTTTACCTTGTTGATGGTTTCTTTTGCTGTGCAGAAGCTTTTTAGTTTGATATAGTCCCATTCACTTATTTTTGCTTTTACTTCCCTTGCCTTTGAGGTCAAGTTCATGAAGTCTTTCTTGATGCCTAGGTCTATAAGTTCAGTACCTATGTCTTCTTCTGTACAGTTTATTGTTTTGGGTCTTATATGAAGGTCTTTATTCCATTTTGAGTTAATTTTTGTATATGGTGAGAGTTCACAGCTCAGGTTCATTTTTTTGCGTAGGTTTTGCCAGCTTTCTCAGCATCACCTACTGAAGAGGCTGTCTTTTCCCCATTGCATACTTTTTGCTCCTTTATCAAAAATTATTTCTCCATAAATTTGTGGATTTCTTTCCGGGTTTTCAGTTCTGTTCCATTGGTCTATATTTCTGTTTTTCTGCCAATACCAAGCTGTTTTGATTATTGATGATTTGTAATGTAAATTGAAGTCAGGGAGTGTGATACCACCAGTGTTATTCTTTTAATGTAGTATTGCTTTGGCAATTCAAGGCCTTTTATGGTTCTATATAAATCTGATCATTCTTTTATCTATTTTGTGAGATTTTGATAGGTAGGTATTGCATTAAATTTGTAGATGGCTTTGGGTAAAATGGCCATTTTAATAATGTTAAGTCTTCCTATCTATGAACAGGGACTATTTTTTCATGTCTTATGTCTGCTTCAATTTATTTCAAAAGTGTCTTGGGTTCCTTGGTGGTGTAGTGGCTAGGCTTCTGTTCTCTCAAAAGTGTCTTATAGTTTTTCTTGTATATCTGTCATGTACTTCGTTAAGTTAATTCCCAGCTATTTCATTCTTTTTGTTGTGATAGCAAAAGGAATTGATTTCCTCTTTTCTTTTTCTGAGGATTCATTGTTTGTATATGGGAATGCTGTTGATTTTTGTACATTGATTTTGTATTTTGCAAATTTACTGTATTTATTTATTGTTTCTTATAGTTTTTCTGGTGGAATCGTTGGGCTTTTCTATGTAAAGAATCATGTTATCTGCAAATAGAGGCAATTTGACCTATTCTTTCCCAATTTCAATACCTTTTATTTATTTCTTTTACCTAATTGTTGTGGCTAGAACTTCCAGTACTATATTGAATAGCACTGGTGACAGGAAGCATCCCTGTCTTGTTTCTGATTTCAGATGAATAGGCTTCAGATTTTCCCCATTCAGTATGTTAGCTGAAGGTTTGTCATATATGGCCTTTATTATGTTTAAATACTTTCCTTCTATACCTATTTTATTTAGTGTTTTGATTATAAATGGATGTTGTACCTTGTTAAAAGCTTTTTCTGCATCAATTGAAATGACCATATAGTCTTTGTCTTTTATTTTGTTTATGTGGTGTATCACATTGATTGATTTTCGTATGTGGAACCATCCTTGTGCTCCCTTGACGAATACAACTTGATCATTATGTATAATCTTTTTTATGCATTGTTGTATTCTATTTGCTAATATTTTGTTTAGGATTTTTGCATCTGTATTCATCAGAGATATTGGTCTATAGTTTGTGTGTGTGTGTGTATGTGTTTCCTTTACCAGGCTTTGGTATTAGGGTAATGTTGGCCTCATAGAATGAGTTAGGAAGTACTATTTCCTCTTCAATGTTTTGGAAGAGTCTGAAGGGGATAGGCATTTATTCTTCTTTGAATGCTTGGTAAAACTTGTTCATGAGAACATGTGGTCTGGGGCTTTTGCCTCTAGGGAGATTATGGATAGTCATTTCTATCTCTTTGCTATTGATTGGTCTACTTAGATTATCCAATTCTTCTTGGTTCAGTCTAGGTAGGTTGTAAGTTTCTAGAAACTTGTCCAGTTCTTCTAGGTTGTTAAATTTAGTGGCATAAAGTCCTTCATAATATTTTCTTATACTCCTTTGTATTTATGTGGTATTAGTGGTAATTTCCCCCTTTCATTTCTAATTTTGGATATTTGTATCCTTTCCTTTCATCCTTTCATTAGTCTAGCCAGGGTTTTGTAAATTTTGCTGACTTTCTCCAAGAACCAGCTCTTTGTAATATTAATTTTTTCCTATCATTCGTCTGTTCTGTAGTTGGTTTAGCTCTGCTTTAATTTTTATTATTTCTTTTCCTCTGCTGACTTTGGGTTTTGTCTGTTCTTATTTTCTAGTTCTTTAAGACGGGATGCTAAGGTGTTTACTTGTGATTTTTCTTGTTTCTTACGATAGGCCATTATATAATGATATAAATTTTCCTGTCATTACTGCTTTTGTTGTGTTCCAGTAATTTTGATATATTCTATTTTCATTGTCATTAATTTCTACATATTTTTAAATCTCTTCTTTTATTAGTTCTTTTAGTCAGTCATTTTTTAATAAGCTGTTGTTTAATCTTTATGTATATGTTATTTTTTCTGCTTTCCTCTTAGAGTTGATCTCCAATTTCAAAGCTCTGTAGTCTGAGAATATACTTGATGTGATTTCAATCTTCTTGAATTTGCTAAGGCTACTTTTGTGTCCCTAAATATGGTCTATCGTTCAGAATGGTCCATGTGCACTAGAAAAGAAGGTATTGTCTCTTTTTGCTGGATGTAGTATCCTGTAAATGTCAATTATGTCCAATTGCTGTAATGTGTTGTTTAGAGCTAATATTTCCTTATTTATTTTCTGTTTGGATGATCTGTCCATGGCTGTTAAGGGAGTGTTTAAGTCTTCCACAATGATTGTGCTTTTGTTAGTTTCTCATTTCAGATCTGTTAGTAGTTGCTTCGTATATTTTGGTGCTTCCTGGTTGGGAGCATATATATTAATTGGTATCAGATCTTCTTGTTGTTGTATTGTGCATTTTATCATTATGTAATGTTCATCTTTGTCTCTTGTTATCTTTTTTAACCTGTAGTTTATTTCATCAGTTATCAGTATGGCAACTCCTGCTTTTCTCTGGTTATCATTTCCTTGGAGTATTGTTTCCAATCCTTTCACTCTGAGTCTGTATTTTTCCTTATGGCTGAGGTGTATCTCTTGGAGATAGCACATGGATGGGTTTTGTTTTTTAATCCAGTCTGCTACTCTGTGTCTTTTTATTGGTGAGTTTAGTCCATTAACATTTACAGTGAGGATCAGTATGCGAGGATTTCCTATGGCATTACTTTTTTGTTGTTGTTTTGTTTTATTTTGTTGTTCCAACTCTATTCCATTTGTCCTCATGTTTTGTTTCAGGACAAAGAGGCTCCTTCAGTATTTCTTGAAGTGCCAGCCTTGTGCTGGCAAATTCCTTCAGCCTCTGAGAGGATCTTAATTATTCCTTCATATCTGAAGGATAATTTTGCTAGATAATTTATCCTCATTTGGAATTGTCTCTCTTTTACAGTTTTGAATATTTGATTCCACTCCCTCCTGGTTTGTAGAGGTTCTGCTGGGAAGTCTGCTGTCAGCCTGATGGGTTTTCCTCTAAAGGTTATAGTTCTTTCTTCCCTGGCTGTCTTAGTATTGTCTGTTTGTCTTTAGTTCTTGACATCTTTAGTACCTTGTGTCTTGGAGAAGATCTGCTAGGGTCCAGGTATCTAGGGGACCTGTTTTCTTCTGCAATTTGGGGTTCCACATATTTCCACAGGTTTGGAACATTCTCATCTACTATTTTTTTTAAGTATGTTCTCTATAGAGTGCTCTGCTCCTTCTTCTAATCTCATTATCTGGATGTTGATTTGTCTCATGAAATCAGATATTCTTGCAGAGTTCTTTCAATCCTTTTGGTTCTATATTCCCTCTCTTGCTCTTTCTGAGATGTTTCCATGTTCTGATCTTCATTATCACTCATTCTTTCCTCCATCTGGTTGGCCCTGTTTTCTATGGCAGTTATTTCATTTCTCACTTCTTTTATTGTATTATTTATCTCTTGGATTTCCATCTCATTCTTTTTTGTTTTGAATTTCTTTGTTCAATTATTCCTTTTGTTCACGGGTTTTCTTTCTTAGGTCATTCACCTCAGCTACAGTGTTCTGCTGGTACATTTTTATTTCTCTCAGAGACTTTAGAATGGCTACTTTAAATTCTCTGTCACTTAGTTCAGAAATTTCTATGAGATCTTTTTCTGGAGATTCTTCATCTTCTTTCTGAGCAGCATTAGATCATATCATCTGCTGGGTTCTTCTTCTTTGGCATGAGGGCTTTATGTTTAGCAGACCCCAGGATCTCTGTCCTCCTCTGATTAGTATTTTTGTGGTGTCTTGCTGTAGGGCAGATACAAAGTATCACTGGAGGCCAAGTTTTAGGAGAGTGGGACATTGTTTAAGCCTTATCTCTGGCCTCCAGCCACATTTGGAGGCGGGGCACATCTATCTGAGGTCCCTCTGCTTCCTGTAGTTCATTGGGGAGGCGGTAAGACAGGGGAGAGACCAACAAAATTCATGCTGAAGCAGCTCCATGTCCTTCCCTTTGCTTGGGAAGCTGGAGGAGACTAGGGAGGCTGATGGGATGCAGGCCAAGGCCATTGTTGCTGGCTGAGGGGAATGATATAAAATCTGCCTTTCTTCCTGAGCATGCTCCAGTGACCAGCTGTTCAGGATGAAGTCTGTAGGTGCATATCATGTGAAGGCATCGGATGCACGTGAACCACAGGTCCAAAGCCGCAGACCTGATTTCCTGGGTCATGCAAATGTGGCCAGCACGCCTTCACCATGGGCCAGGAACTATGGCCCTGCGGAGGAGCCATGAACACGTGTGCTATGGGCTGTGGGGACACCAGGACTGACGTACTATCTCTGGGACCCCACCTTGGCCTGCAGCTGTTCAGAGTCCTCATTCAAACCTCTCTCTACTCAAGGGCTTCAGAGGCTGGCCCCCAAGCTCTGTCCCCAACACGCTACTCTAAGGTGCAGTTCCCCCATGGTCTCCCACCATTCTTCCACTCCAGTTTTCACTCTTGTTGCCTCTTGGCCTCCTCCTTCCCATGCACTGTACTGCTCCCAAATAGTTAGCAGTGATAGGGTCCTGTAGCGATCTATCTCTGCTTCCTCCCCTCTCTCCAGTTTGCCCCCTTCTTTCCAACCTTCAGATGTTCTCTTATGCTGCATAGATTCCTCAGCTTTCACTGTGTCACTCAGGGTCCTCTTTCTTGACTCCTGGATGGCTGTTCAATTGTGCTTTCTGAGAGAGGCTTTAGAAACCTCCTTCCCAGTCGCCATCTTGCCCTTTCTTCTAACATTTCTTGTTACACTGGTTTGGTGGTGTTGAAGTCCTGTAGGTTTTTTTTTTCTTTTTGTTTTTTTTTCTTTTAAAAAAAAATTCTGAATGATATTCTTACTAGATAGAGTAATCTTGGTTGTAGGTCCTTACTTTTCAACAGTTTGAATATTTTGTGCCAATCTTATCTTGCCTGTTAAATTTTCGTTGAGAAATCAACTGACAATTTTCTGGAAGCTCCTTGAAGGTAACTAAGTGCTTTTCTCTTGCTTCTTTTAGATTATGTCTTTGTCTTTAACCTTTGGCATTTTAATTACGTTTTTTGTTGTGAGCCTTTTTGGGTTTATTTTATTTGGGATCTCTGTACTTCCTGGACTTGTAAGTCTATTTCCTTCAGCAGGTTAAAAAAATTTTCAGTCATAATTTCTTCAAATAAGTTCTCAATCCTATTCTTTTTCTGGTACTCCTATGATGTAAACGTTATTATACTTGATGTTGTTCCAGAAGTCTCTTAAACTATTCCTACGTTTTTGCTGTTGTTGTTGTTGTTGTTGTTGTTGTTGTTTATTTTGCTGTTCTGATTGGATGTTTCCTGCTACCTTGTCTTCCAAAGCACTAATTCAGTCCTGTTTTTATCTAGTCTGCTGGTGATTTTTGGAATTGCATTCTTCACTTCAGTTTTTGTATTCTTCACTTCTGACTAGTTTTTTAATGGTTTCTATGTCTTTTTTTTTTTCATCTGCCACATATAGATTTGAGGCCAGCATGTTCTGTGTCTTCATCCCTCCTACCATTCTTGAGTTAGCTTCTTTTTATATCTTTAGTTATAAAACTTCTGTTCAAGTAGACTTCAGATAGTTCTTCAGGTTGATTGTTCTATAATTTAGTTGTAATTTTGATATTTCCATGGAATAAAGCAAGTCCAGTATTTATCTACTCCATTATCCTGTATCTCCCCTAGATATTGATTTTTAAATAAACTGACACCTGTTTTTCATGTTTTCTTTTTCTTGTTTGAGAGGTTTTCACTGTTTTATTTCAAATCACACAGTCACATTTTTTTTCTCATCCATGAATGTCAGAACATTTTCACCCTGAATTTGAGGAGGAGCACCCAGTCATGAATAGATGCAATTAGCAAAGATCCAAAAGGATTCCATGACAGTACAGTCAATCTTTTGAGCACTTTTAGAAAATCAAATTCTTACAGTAGAGAAGCAAAGAACATCTGGAGGGTACTCAACTTCCTTAAAAAAATTTTATAGTATAGAAAGCTAAAATGTATCCACAGGTATTTTTTCAATCTTTTCAACAGCATGGGCTATACTACCATCCAGCACCACTAGGTGGCATCACCTCCTTTAAGCCTGTTTCTTTCTACTCTTACATGAAAAAGGCTGCCATTATTTCCTGGGGCAACTCAGACATCAAACCAGGTGTCTTACCCTCTTTAGTGCTACTTTCACTCCCATATGTTGGGAAATTTTTGGATCACAAATGGGATATATTTAATATTTTGTTTCATTCCAGAGAAGCTTTTGTTTGTCTTACTTTTCACATTTTCCATATCAGAGTCAGACAACAATGCCACTCTTGTGTATTGGTTTTCTATCCTGACATTCCTGCTATCCTAATCCCCAGATGCATGATGTGCTATAAAGGATTTATCAGATCTTCATGGACATTACCATTAGTACCAGATCCAACAAGATCTGTAGCCTGAAGTTCTGGCTTTTCATAGCCTTTTAAAAGCTAGTTCAGGGTTTAAGGATTAAAGCAAAGTGACATTCCAGCTTAATTCAAAGACCTATTTAATTTCCATTGCATGTCCCACGCACTAGGTAATAAAATATTCCATAACATTTCTCTAGCTTGCTCACTCTTTCTTTTTCTCTTCTCTTTCCCTAAGGGCTGATGATGAGATGATGGAGGTTAGTGTTCTGGGTGTGTGAAGAAAGAAGGAGTAAAAGGTATTCCACAACCATAATTAAGCAAGGAGTTTTCAGAACTCTGTATTCTCATTTAAATAATTTACTTAAGTCTACTAAGTTACCAAGACTATATTTTTCTGCTTTGAGCACTGGGATACTGGAAGTTTTGAGACACAAGAAAGTTCAAAAGAAAAAGTCTTGAATCACAGAGTTAAAGAAAATGCTGTGGTGTCAGATTTGAAACACTATACTTTTAATTGTTGGCACTTTTGAAAACATTTTTAAAAGGTATCTGATATTCACAAACATATGAGTCCTATTAATGGCCTGCCAGGTGCGTGGGACCTCTCACATTGATTGTCCCTGGGTTTTCCAGAGCAGAATACTGTTTAAAGAGAGGTGATTTTTCATAGAACTTTTGTTCAGAAGGGAATAACTCCTCAGGGTCTCCAGCAGATCCTTCCTGCTCATGACACTGTCCACAGTGATTAAAATGTGCCTGGAGCAAGCCATTACCCTTTTTGGTCCACCTTGCTAATTAGAAGTTAGTTCCAGGAATCCTCTGTAGAGATACCACACCCTGAAATTATGATATTGGGTCTGAAGTTTGTTGCTTTAACTTCCCTCTTTATTCTGGAGTTGAGATTGTCAACAGTGCCTCAGAAAGCATTGGGACCTGGATGGCATTTAGTAAGCAATCTGGCCTGTGGGTCGAAACATGTCTTTCATTGGGGGAGAATTTCTCCTTTGTATGTGAGGTTAGAAACGCATGGGGCAGTAAGGCTGCATCTTTGGGAAGCTGCTTATCTGCTGCTGGTGGCCTTACCGTAGCCCCTGTTCTCATCTCCAGCTGTGCATGCTAGATTTGTGCCTTACACTTGAGATTGGTGCCTACATGGGCAATATCAGAGCCTTTGTATAGACTGCACTGAGGGTCATGGCATCATGTTCCCAGGTCAGGGAAAGCAGGGAAGGCAAGATTCCTGCTGAGCAGTAACCATGTTTCTCTCCCTGTTAAACATACCCAAAAATCTGTCCAACAGGTGGCTGCACTCTACTGCAGTCACCAGCACCCCCTTGTATGAGTTGACCCAGTAGATCTATAGCTGCACCATGTGCAACACCAGGTAACTCTTCCCAGAACCACCATGGCCAGTCTTAGTACCACCACCTCAGCCTGAGAGGGTCAGCACCTACAAGCCACCAGCACCCAGGGCTGAGCAATTCGTGCCCAGGGAGAACTGTGGCTGAGCCACCACTAATGTACAATGGCCATAGCTGCCCTATCAAAAATTTAAACATACATTCCTCTGCCCTGCAATTCACAGTGCAGATCTGGTCTAAAATTAAAAAAAAAAAAAATGCTTTACAGCCTTGGTATCCAAACTTTTGGCTTCCCTGTGCCACATTGGAAGAAGAATTGTGTTGGGCCACACATAAAACATACTAACATTAATGATTGTTGATGAGCTAAAAAAAAAGGTGACAAAAAAAATCTCATAATGTTTTAAGAATTTGTGTTGAGGTGCGTTCAAAGCTGTTATAGGGCACAGGTTGGACATGCCTGCTTTACAGCATAGGGACTGCTGAAATCAGCAGTTTTCAACCTGTGGATTGCAACCCCTGTAGGGGTTGAATGACTCTTTCACAGGGGTCACCCAAGACCATCAGAAAACACATATCAGATATTTACATTACAATTCATAGCAGTAGCAAAATTACAGTTATGAAGGAGCAATGAAAATAATTTTATGGGGGTCACCACAATATGAGAAACTGTATTAAAGGGTCGCAGCATTAAGAAGGTTGAGAACCCAAATGAATTATGTGTACCTATTCAATAAAATAAAGAGTAAGCATTCAAAAGAATGGATGAGAAGAAAGTAAGTGTTGTTGTCTCTTGAACAATGAAGGAATTAGGGGCACTGACCACTAGTAAAGTTGAAAATTCACATGTAACTTTAATAGGCCTTCTGCATATGCAGATTCATAACCACCAGTTGACTCTTGAACTACACATGTTTGAACTTTGCGGGGCAATTAAACTGAGTGTGTCAACTGGAAAGAACCTGTGTATCAGTGGATCCAGCAATTCAGACTCGTTCAAGGGTCAGGTGGGCTCATGTGGATAAATCTATTAGTTGTGTTAAGTAGAAAACAAAAGCTACAGAGCAGTGTGTTTAGAACAATCTATTTTGGGTAAACAAAATAAAGCAGAAAAATGACAAATAATAGAAAGGCAGGCATATAGTAGGTCCATAGACATCTATGCATAACTTTTAAATGGAAGGATATGCTAGAAACCGTTGATAAATTTTTACCTTTGGAAAAAAGAGGTGAGAATAGAAATAAAAGGAAGATTACTTTCCACTGTATATGCTTTTGTGCTTTTAAATGTTTTCTTACAGTGTTCAGTTAATGCTAGCAGGTTTGTTAAATGATGGAATTATGTCTACTATCTTCTTTCCATGGTTTTTTAAAAAAGCAGAATAAAAATTATTACTAATTTAAGCCTATCATGTATTGAGTTTATACATAAATATATTCATTTATTCAATAAAAATGTATTGAATGCCTAGAGCATGCCAGCCACTTTTTCAGTTACTGGGGACACTGAGGCAACAGGGCACAGCTCAGCCTTTGATAAGCTTAAAGCCCTATTCGTAGGGGAAAGAGGTTCATTAAGAGGTTTACTGACAATATGCTAAGTGACATCACGGAGGAAATCACAAAGTGGCATGGGGCATAGAAGAGAGAAGGACATCCCTACATCCCAGTTTGCTTGGGAAATGACAAGTTTGCATCCATTGTCCTCTGGGGATTGCTAAAAGTAGACCTTTAACTCCACTGAGTGATAAATTATACAATCACCCAAGGAAAGTAGCCCCAAACAGCCTCACAGGACACAGGTCAAGAAAGACTACCAAAAGAAAAGGAAGTTTAAGTCAGTCTTGAATAATGAACAGGTCTGTATTTTTTTGCTAGGATCGCCATACACAATACCACTGACTTAGTGACTTAAGCAACAGAAATTTATTTTCTCACAGTTCTAGAGTTCAGAAATCAAAAGTCGCTCGGCCGCCGCCTGCCTGTGCCGCCTCCGCTTCCTGCAGCCTGCCGCCGGCCTGGCCGCGCCATGGAGGCCTACCACAAGCCCGACCAGCAGAAGCTGCAAGCCCTGAAGGACACAGCCAACCGCCTGCTCATCAGCTCCATCCAGGCCACCACGGCAGCCGGCTCGGGCCACCCCACGTCATGCTGCAGTGCCGCGGAGATCATGGCTGTCCTCTTCTTCCACACCATGCGCTGCAAGTCCCAGGACCCCCGGAACCCTCACAACGACCGCTTTATACTCTCCAAGGGCCACGCGGCTCCCATCCTGTACGCAGTCTGGGCGGAGGCCGGTTTCCTGCCGAGGCGGAGCTGCTGAACCTGAGGAAGGTCAGCTCCGACTTGGACGGGCACCCCGTGCCGAAACAAGCTTTCACCGATGTGGCCACTGGTTCTCTGGGCCAGGGCCTTGGGGCTGCTTGCGGGATGGCCTACAAGGGCAAGTACTTCGACAAAGCCAGCTACCGTGCCTATTGCATGCTGGGAGACGGGGAGCTGTCGGAGGGCTCCGTGTGGGAGGCCATGGCCTTCGCCTGCATCTACAAGCTGGACAACCTCGTCGCCATTCTTGACATCAACCGCCTGGGCCAGAGCGATCCCGCCCCGCTGCCAGCACCAGCTGGACGTCTACCAGAAGCGCTGCGAGGCCTTCGGCTGGCACACCATCATCGTGGACGGTCACAGCGCGGAGGAGCTGTGCAAGGCCTTCGGGAAGGCCAAGCACCAGCCCACAGCCATCATCGCCAAGACCTTCAAGGGCCGAGGGATCACGGGGGTAGAAGATAAGGAGTCTTAGCACGGGAAGCCCCTCCCCCAAAACATGGCTGACCAGGTCATCCAGGAAATTTACAGCCAGATCCAGAGCAAAAAGAAGATCTTGGCGACTCCCCCACAGGAGGATGCCCCCTCAGTGGACATCACCAACATCCGCATGCCCACGTCACCCAGCTACAAAGTCGGGGACAAGATAGCTACCCGCAAGGTCTACGGGCAGGCCCTGGCGAAGCTGGGCCATGCTAGTGACCGTGTCATTGCCCTGGACGGGGACACCAAGAATTCCACCTTCTCGGATATCTTTAAAAAGGAGCACCAGATCGCTTCATCCAGTGCTATATTGCTGAGCAAAACATGGTGAGCATTGCCGTGGGCTGTGCCACACGCAGCAGGACCGTGCCGTTCTGCAGCACTTTCGCGGCCTTCTTCACGCGGGCCTTCGACCAGATCCGCATGGCGGCCATCTCGGAGAGCAACATCAATCTCTGCGTCTCCCACTGCGGCGTGTCCATCGGGGAAGACGGGCCCTCCCAGATGGCCCTGGAAGATCTGGCCATGTTTCGATCGGTTCCCATGTCAACTGTCTTTTACCCGAGCGATGGGGTGGCTACAGAAAAGGCTGTGGAATTAGCAGCCAATACAAAGGTCATCTGCTTCATCCGGACCAGCCGCCCAGAAAAATGCCATCATCTACAACAATGAGGATTTCCAAATCGGACAAGCCAAGGTGGTGCTGAAGAGCAAGGATGACCAGGTGATTGTGATTGGGGCTGGGGTGACCCTGCACGAGGCCTTGGCTGCTGCTGACCTGCTGAAGAAAGAGAAGATCAACATTCGAGTGTTGGACCCTTTCACCATCAAGCCCCTGGACCGGAAGCTCATTCTTGACAGCGCCCGTGCCACCAAGGGCAGGATCCTCACGGTGGAGGACCACTACTACGAAGGTGGCATAGGCGAGGCAGTGTCCTCTGCAGTAGTGGGTGAGCCTGGAGTCTCTGTCACCCGCCTGGCTGTCGGCCAGATGCCAAGAAGCGGGAAGCCAGCTGAACTGCTGAAGACGTTTGGCATCGACAAAGACGCCATTGCACAAGCTGTGAGGGCCTTGTCTCCAAAGCCTAGGGAGGGTGTGGGGTGTGGGATGGGGGTTCTCTACATTCCATAGAGATTCTAGCAGAGGTGCTCAAAGATGTACTGAGAGGAGTGGTAAATATATGTTTTAAGAAAAATGAAAAAAAAAAAAAAGAAATCAAAAGTCAAAACATCAAGATTTTATTTTTCCTGAGGCCTCTCTTCTTGGGTTGTAGATGGTCACCTTCTTGCTATGTCCATCTTATGTATGTATCTCTGTTCAAATTTCTTCTTATAAGGACCAGTCAGATTAAATAAGAGCCCACCCTAATGACTTCATTGTAACTAATCAAAGGCCCTATCTCCAAATACAGTCACATTCTGAGGTATTAAACGTTAGCACTAAACATGTGAACTGGAGGATGGGGTGAGGGGACACAATTTGGCACATAAAAAAGTCTTAGCCAAAAACTAAGTTGTTGGGCAGTCCAGGCAGAGGAAAACAGTGTCACTAAAAATTGCAGCTGAAGCACTGTTTTCTCTTCATCTTTAACAAATGTGTCTGAGTTGATTTCTTAACTTTCTTTTGAGCTCATTTCCTGCTGCAAATGTTGAGAGCTGAGGTCCAGACACTTCCAAACCACACAGAAGAGACTACTTGTGCTCATATTCCTTAATGATTAGGAGAGCAAGTTTAGTGCTTGTCTGGGAGCCCTAACAGTAGAATTCCTAGAGAAAGCCTCCATGTCACTGTCATGAGCCTCCATGTCACTGTCATGAGTCTCCAACTATCAAGGCCAGCTTGGTTCCAGTTTGGCTCTGGAGTCAGATCCAGGTGCTTTTGGCCAAGCCAGCCTCTCTGACTTGACAACCCTGAGTCTCCCCTTGAAGGAATAGGAACCGTTTTTAAAATCCCAAGATCCCTTTATAACACTGACAGGACCCCATTACTACTGAGTTCTTTTCTCATACACTGTCCTATGACTTCTTTCTCCAACTAGGACCAATAACAGGCACTGAGGACACACAGATAGGACATATTCCTGATTTCAGGAACTACAGTGTTTATTTTTTAAAAATCTATTAAGGAAATAAATTTTGGGGTAGCAAATGTCCTGGGAGTGAGACATCATCTGTCAGAAAATGTTACTTTTCTCCCTTAGGAAGTTTCACTTTGTTTTCAAACACAGACTTACCTAAAATTATAGTCCTGTCACATTCTGAGAGGTGAATTTCACTCAACTGCATTTTTCCTCTTTATGTGGTAAGGAAGAAGGAAGTCAGTGGGTGGCCCTAATAAGCTTACTCCTCAGAGCCCATACATCTATCACAAGCTCCCACATTTGCTATACTGCTTCATGAGCAGGTAAACAGTTCTTTAATCCTTTTGTAGTCACACATAATTAAGTTTATTTCCATCAATGAAGAAATTATGTTAACTCACTTAGGTAATTGAGCAGTGAGTCTGGCTTTCCTTGAAAACACTTCTATTGTGGAAAGAAATTAATGATCCCTGTAGGTATCCAAATGGTAAATCAATATACCCCAACAGGTGTCTCCACTGAAAAGGTACCAACAGATAAGGCAGCTGGGATCTATGATTGCTTCTTTCTCCATGTACAGAACACATCTTTAATAATATTAGTCAGGATACATGTTCCCAGAACTATTGCCAAAACTTATAATCCAGAACATGTCTATAAAGTGAATGTTTTCTTAACATTACCCCAAGGCTGACAAATTCTAGTGAGCTATTATTTGAATGCAATAGGGCTTCTGAGCTACTCTTGCTATTGACATTTCTATCCCCTACAAATTCTTTTCCAAAAGCAACCAGTGCTCTCTGTCCAGTGCAAATCATAGCCCTGATTTTAAGCAAGGAAGCAAAGCCCTTCAAAGGGGCCCTCTTCATTTAGAATAAAACCCAAACTCACTTTCAGTCCCTAAGCCTACTTGTCCTGACCCCCACATACATACTTTTCAGATCTTGCTCCTACTACTTGCCCCTGATCATCAAACTTGGAACCTCAGGCCTCCTATTGGTTCCAAGAGCAGGTCAAGGCCTGGGTCTGAGGACTTGCATCTCCTATCTGGTGTTCCCTTGCCACGGCTCTTTGCCAGCTTGGCTTCTTTAGGTAAAAATTCTACTTCCTCAGATAGCATTTGCACGACTCTTGGCTTCTTAGTCATCACACCTTTGCTTTCCATAACTAACATTTTTCTCATGGCATAGCACCTGCTACATCTTGTTTACTATTTTGTTATTATCTGTTTTCCTGCACCAGATGGAGAGATACATCCCACAACAAAACTTAAGCAATGCTTAGTATATGGAAGGTACTCATTAACTATTTGTTGGGCAATGCATGAATGGATGAATGAATGCCTGCATGGAGAAATAAGGTCCATCTATCTGAACTATAGAGTTCAGACCAAAACACAAAACAAAACAAAAACCTTCATAGTTATTTAGTTATGAACTACTTAAGTAAGTGTCTATATTCTCCACAGTACCCACGAGCCTGGTTATTATTTTCAATTATTGTGGTCCTGATATGAATAACCTTCTTTGATCACTTCCCCCTTAGGATTCTGACATCCTTTTCATTGGCAAATTCAGTAAGAAGTCCTAAGGCATTTGTACATGGGTGGCAGAAGCAATACAATTATTAAAAGTTTTATTTGTGATTCACAATTAAACATGCATCATTCAGATAACCATGATTTAAGTTCTAATTGTGGGCCTCAAGAGTTGATGAATATTAATGGTGTCGCTGAAAGTCGAGGACATAAAATTTCTGGAAATTTCCATTCCTGGTAAGGATAAATATACTGTTTCTCCTATCTCTTTTCCTCCAGAACAAAACACATCTTGTAAACTGAGATCAAATACATAGTATTTTAGAATTTAAATTTAATATAGTTTAGATCAAGTATCTTTAGAAGACACTGGTTTAACATTTTTTACAGGTCTTAATATGCATTTATATAACTTGTTAGGCTTTTAAAATGATCAGTTTAACATATAAAATATTTATTTAGACAATTATAAGTTTGCTAATCTAATTTTGCAATCTAATTTCAAAACCTAAAGGCATTGCTTCAAAATATGAAGAATCCAATAGCTCTAATAGATCAAATACTGTATATTCAAGGTAAGCTTCCTAACATTGAACTGCACAATTCACCTTCATGGGTTAAGCCTGTCTTTTCATTGTGGGCTAAAAGGCTTTCAATCTCAACTAACTGGGTCCAAATCCCTTACCAATGGTGTGATTTAGGTGAGTTATATAAGTTCTTTAAGACTTTGATTCTTCATCTGTAATATGAAAAATATGATAGTACCTATCTGGCAGGACTGTGGTAAAGATTTTAAAATTATAATACTATAAGTAAAGCACTTAGAAATTATATCCAATATACACTAACCTTCAATAAGTGTTACCTGTTTATTGTTTGGCTTAATTCACTTGACGGACTACCAGTTCCTTGCATGATAATTGTAAGTTTTGCAGCTACGTGTATAACAAAAAAAATTTCAAGTGCAGTTTAAACTATAAGTAGAATATAGGCAAAAATCACATTAGGATAAAGGTAGTTGTCACTATGAAATAAACAAAAACAAACAGGTTTTAGCAAATGTGCAGTATGTACATAGGGCATTTTATGATAACAGAATTGTGTGAGGCACCCACATAATTCAATTAAACAAGCAAAAAAAAAAAAAGCTGAGTTAGAAATTATCAATAAGTGGAATCCTAAGCAAACACACAAGAAAAGAATTCCACTTCATTTTTAACTTTAGAATTTTATTCTATCAGCACATTAGGTATACTATAAACCGGGAATGGCAAATTGTTGTTTTTTTCTTTTAGCTAACTTTTATTAATTGGAGGTGACTGTCTGGAAAACTGTTAAGAATTCGGAGGACACATCTTGGTTATTGCTAAAGAATTTCCTGGCCAATTATTGATGGGAGAGAAGGTGATGCTGCACGTGCCACATAATTACTACTTCAAATTGGTTTACCAGTGCCAGGAAATAGGAAGCCACAGGACAAAACAGTTTAGAACCAAAGGCCTGTCTGTGTCGACAGGGAGAGCTGCTAGAGATAATGACTAGAGCTTTCATTGGTTACTTCCTTCACCTCCTCCAGTTGTTAACCACTTAGATGTAGCCCAATCCCTGACTTGCCTTAAACAGGTCCTGTATCAGTAGAACAGGGTTGATATAAATACTGTTCTATGGGCCCTCCTCGTAGAGGAGGTTCAGAATTCATGAAGCAAACTGGAGGAAGAATCTAAAGAAAGTAAAGTCATCACATGTGAACAAGAAGAAAGCAACGATCAAGGTCTTGTAAAACCGTGCACCTGGAGTCCTGTGAGTATGGCCCCGAAGCCCTTATATGAAAAGGTTAGCTTCTTTAAAGGAGAACAGGGAGCAAGGCTAAGAATAAGGGGAAAGAGTTGGTCACTTTCTCCAACTCATTAGGGGAAAACATTTTTTTCAAAGATATGAAGCAGAAAAATATACTTTTTGCACCTACCAAATTTTCCCTAAAACTCTGTCCATTGGTCCCAGGTTGCTCTACTGAATTAAAGGGTAACTCCTCAGAGTTAACTTAAATTTCACCTGAGCAAACTATCGCCAGGTCCTTCTGCTTTCTGCAGGAGAAGACGTGCCAGTCCCCATCCAAGGAGTAAGGCTCCCAATCTAAGTGTGTTTGTTGGACAATGGAGGCCATCTTAAAACGGGACCCAGCCCCACCAAGGACAACCTTGTCCCAGTTCTCTGCTGAGGCTGTCACTACTGAGCCTATTTTCTGAAGTCATTTTGACATACACTATGAGTACAGGAGAGGAAGTGATGCAGCACATGTCACATAATTAAGAGAAAAGCAAACTGAGCAGATTTGGGGAGCTCAGGCAAGCATATGACAGAGTTGGGGGCCATGGCAAGGGAGCCAGAGCTCAGCAAAGGCCTTTGCTTTTATTTTGGTTGCAAAAGAATTATCATCTCCTAACTTACCATCTTCTGAAAGGGCTCAGGCTGGACAACTACAAACACTTAACTCTGACATCCATATTCACAGAAGGTCTAGCGAAGTTTTGTGTTAGGAGAATGGAAAGGCCGTGGGCAGGAGGAGGGTTTCAGACTTCCAGAAACCTAGGCTCAGCTAATCGTGACATTTCAAGGCCACAGGAGAGAAAGATACTGAAGTGGTACAGGGTACTGCCTTTTGGAAGTACCTAGGTCTCTGATAAACCAGGTTCAGAGGTTCCCTGAAAGCTTTATCTTTACCCCAATAACAGGTCCACCTGTCACTGAAGCTACCCCAGATGCTAGAGACACTTAGGCATGAACTTGGGTTGTTGAAACACTCCCTGTGTGCCCAGCACAATCAAGTGGGTGAACTGTCCTCTGATCTTGCAGAACCTCTAGGCTCCAGAGCTAAACCCACTCCTCATGTGGGCACTGGTAGTGATTATGGAAGGACTGGCTCACAGTAAACTTCCTGAGGCCACTCTGCAGGGGTCACTGCAGAAGTGCTGGCTCCTGGTCACTTCACCCTACCTTGGAGCTTTACAAAATTACAGGAGGATACAGTAAACAGATGAATTAGGTAGCAAGGTATATCTCTGGCCCAATGGGGCACATTCACATTCCATCAGGGCAGGTGACCTGGACCCCCATGGGAGATTCGCAGGGGATACTCACTTGCTGTTTTCCTGGTCAAGTCCTGCCTCAGACATGCCTCCACTGGCTTAGCTTCGGTAGAGGCTGGGTCCAAAGGTCCTGTAACTGTGATGGGAGCCCAGGATAAAACTCTTATCCCTAAAGTGCACAGAAGACAAGTCCATGTGCCAATAGAATTTTCCCATAAGAAATCCACAGGCCTGTCTGTAAGTAACAACAATGAGTATGTGTGATTGAGGTTAGGGTTGGGCAGGAAGCAAGCCGTGATTCATGAAGAAAAACATGTGTCCTCCTATTTGATGAGTAGATAAAAAAGTTCAAAGTCATTTAACAACAATAATTAAAATCAGGCTCCTATTTTGCACCAGTTATCAAATCAGCACTGGAGGCACCAAGATGAATAGAAAGAACATGGTTCCTCCAAGTGAGAGCCTGAAACTAGTTTAGTTATAAATTTCCAGAGCAAAGTTTGCTTAAGTATCATTGTTTTCCAATGATATGAATATTAATTTTCATAAATTTAATATGTTATTCTTTAATTTAAAAAAGAATTTGTTTTTTAGGTAAATGTTATTTATTTTTTAACTCGGTGTAAGAACTTGAAAAAGTTTAAAACATGTATCCAGGGAGGTCCTTTTTACCAAGTTGCATAATAAATAGGTTTTCTTACATAAGCCAAAAGTAATAGATTAAAAACATCCAGTTCTAATTACAAAGCAAACCAGATTACTTGAAGTTCTTCCCTGTACAAACATCAAGAGGTTTGGGACACATACAACATGAATTCTTTGAAATGTGGAGCTGAGCATGGAGGGTGAACTGAACATTCAAAGATGCCCAGAAAAAAAATACTGAATACCAATTATAGCAAGGTACTGACACAGGGTGCAGTGAATAAAATGTCCATCTTGGCATGCCTATAGAGGTTAGGACAGGAGACCTTGGGCCCTTGCAATGACAGAATGTGGAGTTGAACAGTTCTATTATGAACTTGGATTATTCAAAAAACTAGTCTCCATACCAGGAGAAGTGAGGAAGCTTGACTGTTTCATTCTGGGCTGTGGACAAAAACAAAATGTACTCTCTTAGAAATTATTAGCATGAAACAGAAAACAAACTCACATCCCAAAACTGAAACCTCATTTAGAAAGAACCAGCAGTAAGGACAAGCATAATATTAGGTCCTCCTAGAACTTCATGTTTCTGGAGTGTTTTCTATAGACAATCCTGGGAGTCCAGGTCTAGGTCACTTGTCTTGAAGGCATGTGAATGTGCCCCATTGGGCCTGAGGTATGTCTTACTTCCTAATCCATCTATTTACTGAATCCTAATATGCGTATATAGACATCAATATTTTAAAGTATAGATTAGGCAGAGCCAGAAAGAGAATTATATGTTTGGAGAGTTAAATATCCTGAACAAGGCTTTACCTGCAGAACATCTTGAAAAGATAGACAAAATCATTTTTTACTACATCTTTTAAAATGTACTGCTGATCTACCAAAACTCTCAACAAAAATTTATAGAGGTAAACACTTCCCAGAAGGGCAGGGGAGGGTGGTGCAGGGGGTGTGAGGCAGGGCTCTCGTTGTAATGACAGCCAAGGGGGGTTGGGGACCAGGAGGCAGAACCCAGCATCACACATGTTGGGACATCTGGTAAGAGACAGAACTGCAGAGAAAGGCCACCCTGAGCAGAGGATCAGGAAAAGGAATCCCCTGCCTTAGCATGGGTGTTGCGGGGAGAAGATGCAATCTTCCTGCATCCAGATTTGAAGCCACAAGCTGCCTGTCATCTGTGTTAGCAGCCCAAATTCACACTACCTAAGTAAGTTAGAAAAACAAATTGATATTTTTTTCTTATATTTTTCTTTAGGAATTTAAAACTATGCAGAATTTTAAAAAATAATACAAAGAATATTTGTAAACATTCTCTTCGTTTCACCAAAATTTTGCTTCAACTGCTTTCTCTTTCATCTCTCCTGCCCCTCCCTGCCCCATATACAAGGGCTATCTGGAAAAAATCCTGTCAAAAATGCCTCTGTTTTTCTTTTTACATGGCTGGATACTTTCTGGACAGCACTTGTATATGCATATATATGCATACATATGTATACAAATTTATTATACTGATTTTAAAAACTTTTGAATATAAGTTTCAGTCACCATGATACTTCACCTCTACATACAGAGGGTGTCAAAACAAATTTATACATATTTTAAGAAAGGAAAAATCTGTATTAAAATTGTAATACTTAATATATATGGATAACAAAAAATTAATATAAGTCACATTTGACTTCTGCAATTATAAGAGGTGCTCATAGTGCTTACCATTAGTATCCAGACACTTCTGATTACTGTGAACTACTGCTTGAACAATGTTGACCAAAGTGTTCACTTGTATCACTGCACATGCTGTTTCAATTTCTTCCTGAAGTACCACCAGTATAGCTGGTTTTCTAGGGTACACTACATCCTTTAAGTTCTCTCATAGGTAGAAGTCAAAGGGTGTTAGGTAAGGAGAACATGGGGGAAACTCAAACAATCTTCTCAATTTTCAAATACCACTTCAAATTGATCTTGTGCTTCTTAAGTGACAACTGAGCTTCTGCCATTTTTCTTTGACTGTCCTGACTGTTGCATAGTGATTCTATCATTCATTTGATTAATGTCATCTTTTGAGCAAACATCATACTACATATTGCTACCATAATTCAATTCAATTTCAAAAAGTTTAATACATAGGTAATATCGCTTAAAATGTGTATACCATTTTTTGGCACCCCCAGTATTTCAGCCTAAATCTGCTAAGTATAAGGACAGTCTTTTATCATAAAACTTAACATATAGTCCATATTCACATTTCTCCAACTATTCTAATGTTTTCTAAAGATGTTTTTTTTTTCTAATTCAAAATTCCCTTACGTTCTTTACATTGCATTTAGTTATGTCTCTTCAATTTCTTTAAATCTAGAAAATACCCCCAGCCCAAACCATTTTGACTACTTTTGTTGTATATTTCCATAATATTGATTCTTTTTAAAAATCTAGGCCAGTTGTCACACAGAACTTTGTACCCTCTGTCTGAATCCCTTTATTTCTTCATAATTAAATTCAGGTTAAATTATGTTACCAGAAAATGACAAAGTTCATATTGTTAATATCTGACAGCATCACAGTAGGCACTTAATGTCAGGTAGTCCTGCTAATTTACATTTCCAAATGTCTTCAATATGGATGCACATTTTTTTCTTTTGTAATCTATAGGTAGATACTTTGAGACTATGAATATCTTATTTCAACATTTTATCCGACAGGGCTTAGCATCCATTGATAACTTTTTAAATTTCTGTCATTCTTGCTGCATTTATTAGCTGGCACTCTTCTATAAAGACTTGTGGAAACTTTTAGAAAGCAATTGCAGAGCCTGGAAGAAGCAAATGCAAATGTTGTCTAGAGAAGCCCATCTTCAAACTAGAATCCCCACATAAAAGGTGCCATTGATCAGAAGTGCAAGATAAGAAACTGCAAAGCCCCTTAGAAATGCAGCATTTTGAGCAAGAGCTAGCTGAAGTATAAGACAGCAGTCAGAACAGAAAAGAATTGTTATGGAAATTGTCAGCAACAGAAGGTAAAATATTTACATTAAGATACGTAAAAAAATTTATGAGCTATTCAAAATCAGTATATTTTAAGAAATGAATAAAATATGTAAAAATAATAACAAAAACTGAAATTAAAAATAAGTTAAATAGCAGATTCAATTCAACTGAAAAGGGAATTCATAAAATAGAGGTAAGGCTGAAAAAAATTACATGCACTGTAGTCAGAGGAGCAAAATGAAAGAAACATGAAAGAGAGGCTAAGAGATATGAAGAAAAAATGAAAAGGTCAAACTTGGAGCCACTTGGACTTCCACAAGGAAAGAACAGAGAGAATGGGGAAAAGATAACATGTGAAGAGGTGAAAATGTCCCAGAATCTATAAAACTTATGAATCCTTGAAATCAAAAAGTACAAGCCCCAAGAAAGATAGATAAAAATAAAGACAAGCCTAGATTTTTTTCCTATAAATATAAAAATAACAAAGAAAAAAATATTTTTAAAACTAGGAAAGGAAGGCATTTTAGCTTTAAGAGATTTCTTAATAACAAAAAAAAGACAGAAAACAATGAGATAATAAGGCTAAAAACAAAGGCTAGAAAACTGTACGCCTGGTAAATACTATCTAAATATTGTGTCGCTATTGGTATCAGGGAAACTAAACATAAAAAGAAAAAAGAATATTAGATAGATGGCATTTCATAAGGTTAAAAAAAAATTCACCCAGAAGGTAAAACTTCTCTGAACTAGTCTAACTCATTAACAGATTCAAAGTATAAACACTTTACTCTAAAAAGCATAAAGAAAAGCCTAGACTTAGCCAAACAGTTGGAGCTGTATTTCCTAAATGAAGACCCTTCCACTGAAAGAAGCACAACATTTAAGAGAAAACTTCACAAGTGCTTAGCATTATATAACAAAATTTATAAAGATCTCTCAATGAAAAGCAAGTAATCTAACGTAACAGATTTTTTTGCAAAAAGTACAGAAGTCAAGATTATGCTGAAGAAAGTTCAGAGGATGAAGATATTTTTTCAAAAAGAAAATGCTCTTGGTTAATGATGCTTAGTAGTGATGACACAGAAAACATTATTTAATGAATTAATATGTTACACTTTTGGGGAAAATTGCTTTAATAAAGATATTTCTGTTATTTATAAAAATATAATAGTATGTGTTTCTAATTTTTGGAACCTAATCCCCTTTTGTTGTACTAGTTCTTTGTTTCATGTAACACGGATTCGCATAACATGGCCTTTTAAAGGAACCTAACAACCATGTTATGTGGGGGTTATCTGTAGTTGGAATCATACAGTACGTAGCCTTTTCAGATTGGCTTTTTTCACTTAGGTTCTTTCATGTCTTTCATGGCTCAATAGCTCATTTCTTTTTTAGTGATGAATAATATTCCATTATTACTCATTTATTTTTAAAGACAAAAGGAAGTTTGCCAAAAATGTTTCTTTTGCCTCAGGCTGCTTTAGAGTATACCTCCAGCTGCTCCTTCTCCTCAATCCCCATCTGCTTCATCTCCTCTGACTTTAAAGACACTAATTCCTGGAAAAGTCTAATACACTATTAGCATGCATTTATTGCCACATTGAAAGTGGAGAACAGTGCCCTAAAATGGTGGTTGTCACACATGTTTTATTAATGTCAGAGCCTTTCTTTCAAAATGAAATGCACATGGAAGCCCCAAATAAAAGACAGAAAAACATGAACCAGCCCAGGTCAAAGCCTGCCCGTGTGGGAGGGCAGGGCCCAGAGCCCATCTTCTCAGGAACCACAATCACCCATGCTTCCCTGGCAGTCACAGAGGAATCCCAAATGATCTGCAAGCATCTACAGCACCTTGAAAATGGTAGATGTTAACAAATGGACATTAAGACTGGTAAACTTGAGCCAGGAGAAAGACTGAGGAGAGATAGACTGGGCGGAATGACAGATCTGGGTGTGATATGCCATGCCTGCACAAGGAACATGAAAGTGGAGGAAAAAAAATGGTGCAGGGAACTTGCAAAGTCAAGCTTTGTCAAATGCACAATCGCAAGTGTGGAATGATCACTTCAAATTTTAGAATTGAGAAAAGAGGTCTCAGAAAGCAAATTCTCTGGTAAATGGAGAGGTCATTATTTTATTTGGCTTTCAGTTAAGAAAAACATTAATTTAGATGTGCAATTTTTAAGTCAGAGGGAATTTAGAGATAACAGTCTGACCTCAGACTGCCACCTGAAACATTTTGCTGGTCACTTCATCGACAAGGAGCCCAACACAAGTTTAGTTAAGCCTTGCCTGCTTCTGTAACTTCCCGCAGCTCTATAGCTGGCTAGGTCAAACACAGTTTCATCAGCTCAGCTCCCAGCCCACTTCGACACCAGCCTAACTACTGATTTCATTCTTGTCTTTTGTTTCTCAAACTTGACAAGGGTCTGTGAACTTAATGGCCCTGTTTCCTGTTCCTGTACATGGATTTGTCGATTTCTTGTCACTGAGACCTCTGACGGGCCATTTTTGATAAGCCAATCTAAATGAGTCATTGTCTAGCATATCTTCAGTTTTGCTTTTCACTATGGCGTTTGTCTCCATCAGAGATATGTTTGTCTTTATCATCTTCACACATGAAAAAAAGCTATTTAAAAATGCTTCAGGCTTCCACAGTTTTGACTTCTCTTAATTAAATTAACATTAAATAGTAAAATGAACTCCCACCACATCTGTCCTAGCTTTCTCAGAGAATAATTTAAATTAAAAAAAACATGGAATGACTTCTAATAATTAGAAATGACACAAGCACACCTTTCTTTTAAGCACCTGTTATGTAAGTCCATAGTGAAAGATGTCCTTAAAGGAAATGAAATATCTCCACCTGGAGGAAAAGTACCTACGACCAGAAACCAAATAAGTGAATGGAGTCCTCATGACCAAGATGATAAGTGACAATTGGGACAAAATCTGGAATTTCCAAGCAAAGCCTGATGATCTACTCATTGCAACCTACGCAAAGGCAGGTAGGTTTGAGAAACTGGCGCTGGGAGAGCCAAATTTGCAGGAGGGGCTTCCCAATTTTAGAGGGTGTGTCTCACCAGGGCTGGCCCCTGGAAAAATGAAAACCAGATTGGCTTATCAGCTCCAATCCCCCAAGATTCAAAAGCCTTCTTTTTATTTAGGTCCCTGATGGTAAAAGAGATGGTCAGAATTTCAAATTGCCAGAGGACTAACTGAATTATAAAGCTATTTAGAAGCACATTATCTGAGTAATAATGCTGACATTTCTATGGTAAATCTTGCTAAGGCGGCCACTCCATGTTCACATCCGCTAAACTCTCCTGGAGTAATCATATTCGGTGTACAGGAGAAGCTTCCCTTAGCGGAGGAGACAAGTGTGGAACTGAAAGCTCTCACCTCAATATAAAATGTTCTAGTAGCACTGAGTCCAAACCTACACAAGTACTGAAGGAAGGATCTGCAAAATGGGAGGTGACACAGAACCTTACAAAATGATGAGGCATTTGTGGGGGGAAGTAAGGTTGCAAAGGGCAAAGAGTACACCAGACTTGTGAAGGGATGAAAGAATAGACACCATCATGACCAGGGAAGACTGTGATGTCATGACTGGTAATCCCTGTATTTTCTGTATTTAAAATTTCAATCAGTGTGACCAGGTGAGGTAAAGAACTCTAAGCTGTAAGCAGTTTGGGAAAGTCTCTCTCTCAGTGGCCATTGGACTCCACAGGAGGAACTCTAGATTTTCATAACCAGAAAGATTTCTGGCTCAGAATTCCTTCCTTAGCCTCATTCTGTTCTCACTACTCAGCACTGCTGGCTAGGGCTTACCTAATAAACAAGAGTAGGGACTTCCTGTTGGCAGGTTTCAATTTCTCAAGAATCTCCTTTTTCTTCTGGTTAGTACTTCTCCGGCTTAGATCTGAACTTAACTTTTTGTATTGCATCTCAGAGCAAGGTGAGTTGGAAATTATGCAATCACCCCTAAGGCCCTCCATACTCTCTTGAGATCATCTCAAATTCTCTCTCTCCCCAGCCTTATTTTTCCACCTCCCCCAATGCTTCTTAACACCTGATGAGCTTTGCCTACACTTCCCAACATAGAAACCTGCCTGCCTTTATCTTGGTTCCTGAGGTTTCCCCACCTGGGATGTTCTGGCTTCTTAATGCAGGTGAATATTCTAAACCTAAATCTTCTGTAACTCTTCACTCTAAAGCTACCAGCTGAATTGAACTTTTATGACCCCTTTTGCAGTAAGTTGGCACTCTTCCTTTGAACTCCTATAGCCTTTTGTGTATCCTTTATGACTCTTACTGTAGACTATTTATCTTTCAGCTATCTGTGCATTTGTATTATATATCAGTGAGCATCAGGTTTGGCCAGAGAAACCCAAATATTTTTTGGTGTAAAGAAGAAAATAGATATTGGGTGGACAATGAGCACATCCTAGCTCTTTGTCTACTTATACCCCTTCTATCAGGATTTAATTTGGCTACTAGTGTCAGAAAACCCAAAACAACATGCAAAAAAAAAAGAAAGCAGTCTGCAAGTTAATAATTCTGGGCTGAATTGGTAGCTATATTGATCATCAGAAACATTGGCTCCTTCTAACATTATTGCTCTACCATCTTCAGGTGTAGCTTTTGGTTGTATAGTCCAATATGACTGCTGGAACTCCAGCCATCACAAGCATATTCCAAATGCAGCAAGGAGTCTGGAAGCAGAAGAATAAGGTTATGTTCTTTCCTTTTAAAGATAACCTCCCAAAGTGTAATGACATGACAACATCTAGCTGCAAGAAAGACTGAAAATTGTCACCTTTGAGCCAATTAGCTATACTCCCAATTAAAAACTGAGGATCTAGTAATTTGAGAAAGAAGGAAAGAAGGGATATTAACTAGGCAAGAAGCAGTCTCTATTATATCTTATTCCCTCCAAAAAGATTATAATCTTGTTAGGGCAGGAAGAGTGGCTAATTCATCTTCGTATCTACTTACATTTATTTGATTCGATATTCTTTCACTAAAGCTACATTTATTAGGTGCAAAGCCTTATGCTAAGTACTAGGGATAAAGAGGACAAAGGGACAATTTATAACTCTGTTGAGCTCTCAGCCTCACAAGAAGATATGTAAGCAGACATTGACAATGAAGATGGGACCACTGGTGCTCAGAGGAGAGCCTCTATCCATTCTGAGGGTCAAACAGAGGCTCCGTCTATCCGGGTGTCACACAGAGGCTCTGTCTACTTGAGGCTATGTCACTCAGAGGAGATTATATGTGAGCTGATTCTGTAAACACTCAGCAAATGTGAATTTTACTGAATACATGAATAATAAAGGAAATAGGATTAAATTATGCTGTTGATGTGTGGAACTGGGAATAACTAATGCTTCTAGGCACAACCTGGACACAAGAGATTGTGGACATGATCCAAAATGATGGAGATGTGCAGAAATGCCAGCGTGCCAACACCTTTGACCGGCATCCTTTCATTGAGTGGACTCTACCCCCGCCCATCAATTCAGGTAAGTTTTTACAACTAGGATATATGAGGTTGTAATCACAATGCTTGGTCAGTTTCCATCTGAAAAGGTAATGAATTCTACAATCGACCTTCTAGAAACTATTTTCAAAGGGAACTGAGAAGGAGTTTGCAGATAGTTCAGGTCAATGATCATTTCAACTGGGAAAAAAAAGACTCCTAAATTTCTCTCCTAAAATATATGATTTGTAGCATCAGACACTATATTCTCTACTGCTGACTGAGAACTTAATAATGACCATGAATGCCATGAATGCATAGCACAGTGAAGACAGGATTGAGGACTCCTAGCATCCAGTGATTAAGAACCACATTTCTGTCACTGTGCTACCCTCTCATGGAGAATAATCTTCTGAATATATTTTAGCTATAACCTGTCTACCAGAGAAATCAAGCTATCTAGTGTCATTATTATCAACAAGTGATTATACTTGATACAAAAGACAGTAAGCAATATAAGACATAGATAGCACCCTTTAAAAGCTGTCAATAAATTAGAAATAAAAGACATATTGTATAAAGTAAAACGTAGCAAATAGTAGCTTTTGCAATAGAAGACAACAACTCAGTGATGAGAAGTCATAGACTTTGGAATCAAAGAGTCCAGCTTCAAATGTTGGTTTTGGATTCTTATCTGGGTGACCTTGAGTGAGTTATTAAACATTTGAAAAGCCTAACATCTCTTCATTTGTAAAATAATACCTATTGAAAACCCATTATTGATTGAACAATTTATGACAGTACTATTATATTAGTTAAAAAAAATAATCTTTTCTCTCATTGAATTGCCTTTTTCTATTGCCCCAAATCAATTAATCATGTATGTATGTGTTTATTCTGGATTTTCTATTTCTGTTCCTGTCCATTGTGTGTCCATCTTTATGCCAATACCACACATTTTTTATTATTGTAGCTTTAAAATTTTTGAAATTAGGTAATATAGATACTCCAAAATTTTTTTCTTCTTCTTCAGAGTTTACTTAGCTATTTTAGGATCCTTGCATCTTCATATGAATTTTGGAATCAGCTTATTAGTTTCTACCAAAAAGAGACATACTGATAATTTGATCAGGACTGCATTGGATTTATCAATCTATTTAAGGAGAATTAATGCCCTAACAAGATCTTATTTTCTGATCTATAAATATGGTTTATCTTTCCAATTATTTAGGCTTTCTTTAATTTCCCTCATCAGTGTTTTGTACCTTCCATTACATAGGTCTGGCACATCTTTAGTCAAATTTAACCATAAATATTTTTATTTTATGCTAGTATAATTTTTTACTCACGCTTTGAACTTTTAATTATTTCTTGCTGATATATTGAAATATAATTGATTTTTGTATTTGATCTTTGTATCCTGCAACCTATCTTATTAGTGTATCTTCTTATAGATTCTATTGGGTTTTTTACATAAATAATCTTGTCTTCCATGAATAAAAAATTTTACTTCTTTTTTAGTCTGAATATGTGAGGACTCTCTGAAAAGTATCCAGCCATATAACCATTCTTGTTATATTGACAATGGCTTGAGTTTTTCCAGACAGCCTTTGTATATTATTTCTTTTCTTGCCTTATTGCACAGGCTGAAATTTCCATTGCAGTGTTAAATAGAAATTATAAGAGCAGATGTCCTTGTCTTGATCTTAACCTTAATGGAAAAGCATTCATATTTTACCTTTAAGTATGATGTAGCTATAGTATTTTTGTAGATATTCTTTATCATGCTGAAAAAGTGCCTTTCCATTTCTTATTTTCTAACTTTTTAATAATAAATCAGTGTTTGGCTTTGTCAAATGCTTTTTGAGCTGGGGATTTGATTCCCTTATTTTTATTTGTTCTTTGTTTATGGCTACAAATTTTTCTTTGATCACTATTTTAAATGTATTTTGTTTTGACATGTCATATTTATGTTTCATTTCACACAGTTTTCAAAATTTAAGTAATTTTGTACCAAAGTTGTTTAGTAAATATTTTTAATTTCCAGATGGAAGAACTTTTTTTCGAGGGGAGCTTAGTGTTTAATTTTTAGTTTTATTGTATTTATGATCAAAGAGTGTTGTTTATAGTAGTTCAGTTTTATGAACTCTACTTATGTTTAATTTATGCCCTAATATAGGATCAATTTTTGTGAATATGCTATGCACACTTGGGAAGAAGGTATATCCTTTATTATCCAAAAGATATAATATATGGATTAAATCTTTTGTATTCTTCTCTCTCTCTCTTTGTCTTTTACTGAGACTTGAGAGGTCTTGTACTGAGAGTTAAAGTATGCTATTATAAATGCGTTTCTGTTTCTCCTTATACTGACTGTGATTTCTGTTTTATATAAGTGATTGTTCTTTTATTTGGTACATAGCTGGTCATGATTATCACATTTTATTACTATAATGGAGTCTATAGCAATAGAAAGTTCCTTCTTTGTCACATATAATGCTTTTGGGGTTGAAGCCTACTTACTTTATTTAATAGCACCATAATTCTTACTTTCTTGTAGTTTCCATTTGATGAAACAGCAAACAACTGTTTCAGAAAAGTAGCAGCCTGTAAGGTCCTCAGGGCCAATCAATTGGAGGCATTTTTGCAACCTGACCTCAGTGGTTCCCAACCTTTTTCCAGATATGTACCCCTTTAAAACCCATTTCTATAAATTGCACCCTTTGTTTTTAAAACAGTTGTTTCTAACTACTGACACTTTTGTTCAGTGCCTATCTTAATGTAAAAAAGTATAAATGAGGTAATAAGTTAGGAAAGAAAAATTACTACACTAAAAGTACAAACCACAGATTTAATTTTACAATATTTGTAACACAGTTAAAGATAGATAATAATAATCAAGTATTTAACAAACTTTTAATTTATTGTTAATAATAATACATATTTGTATTATCTGAAAAATCTGTAATAATTGTTATACAGATCACTAGCCGATTGAAACATTGTTAGTGATATTGTTGAGCTTGGGTTATAATCCACATTAGGTTTTAGTTATTTAACTGTTCCTGTTTTCAACCATTGATCCATAATTTATACAATTAAAAATCATTGAAAAAAATAATTGAAACTATATAAAACATTAAATTAAAAAAACTACTTGAAAAAAATCACAGTTAAAGACAATGCACTTACTTTTACTCAGTCAATAACTAAACTGATCAAACAGTCTGGCTATGGATATGTTTATGTTTGTGGAAGTTCTAGAAACATCACAAATGGATTATTCTGAAACTGTGCACAATGGTTGGTAGAAGAGCAGTTTGGGGGAAGGGTTCAAAGCTATGCCTTCAGCAATCATCATTCATTAATGTGATCTAATTTTGAAGTGTCTCCATTAATGGTGATTCAAACTTAACATTTATTGTTCCATAACTAAGATTTTGCATTCTTTTTTTACTTTACTTGTTTTTTTCACCATTACTGATTTTTTTTTTTGCATACCCCAGCATGCACTTCCACGTATACATGTACCACTGCTTGGGAACTGATGGTCTAGGTTAACACAATCATTTCCCTCTTGGTGCAGAGGTGATCAAGGGTGAGGTGTGTATTGTCTCCCTTGTCATTCTATTGGGTTTTAATGTCACCATCAGAGATGTGATCATCTCCAATGGCAAGCTCTTAGGCTGGGGTGATGACATCCAAGGCATTGGTGTACTTAGGGGTTGTGATGGAGGTTAGGCCAAGAGAGAGTGGCCTTCCTGGGTGGAGATCCATGAAAGGAAGGGATGGCTCACTGGAGTTAAGTTCCAAGTATAGATTCTAGAGACTGGGCTCAGGATGAATTAATTATGAGGATGGGCTCTCTGCTTGTCAAGCAGATCTCAGTGAGCTCTTCAAATAATCAGAGATGTACCTTGCAAAGCAACATGTGATGTACGTAACTAAGCTCAGTGGGGTTCCATTCACAATGCATATAGATTCTGGGCATAGGAGTGAGCTAATTGTAGAGACAGTTTGTGGAAGGCAGCTTTACAACCCAGAGATCACCCATTAAAACTATGGTAGGATCATTAGAGTCAATGCCTGCCAGCCAGATGAGTGTGATTTTGTTTTACTGGGAGGACCCTTTTGCTTGGGATGTAATTGAGGCATGTTATTGGGAGGGGTGGACTCATTTAAGCATTGCTTTTATTGGTACCATTTAATATAGAGGAGATAACTCAGGGTCAGAATCCATGCTTGGTGGCACACTATCTGAAGCCCTTCTAACAGGACCTGCCAGCACCTTGTACTCAGCGATCCTGTGCTGCAATTGTGCAACTGACTGATTTTGTGCCAGCATATTATTTGGGACAGGATTAGGTTCAAGGAGCCCACTAGCAACCCTATTATCCAGGTGGGTCTCCTTCAGAAAGAGTGATCTGAACACTGACCGAAGGCAGAGGGTGGTTGCTTTGAAGCAAAAGGTCATTTACCTCTTTGTCTAAATCAGGTAGGAGCCCGACCCAAGTCTGCTGATAATGATCACTGGATTCCAGAATCATTTTGTGAATTGTATTTCTTAATGTGACTGGCTCCCAGGAGGTGGTGGGCCTCTTTTCCTCACCCTGAGATCCACTGTTTGGCTAGTGGATCCTGGAGCTATAACTCTAATCTTCTGCAAAATTTTTGATGCTTTTTATTTAATTAACTAGCCTTTATAGCCTGAATTGTTAGACAAAGTTGGTAGCCTTATATTTATGTCTGGTGTTAGGCCACTGTTTGGGCCAATAAACTCTATTATATATATAATCATGATCTTCAAGCAATTTGGTAGGGATTTGTCCCTTGGGATCTGTGTTATTAGAAGATCATATTGCACAATCCATCTTTGATCATGTTGCCAGCATGTGAAAGATAGTGAGATGACTGAAGAATCAAAATGACAAGAGGAACATTCATCTGGTGAGTAAGTGTGAATGATCTTCTCTGTGATGTCAAAGGAGGGAGATTCTTTGCAAGCACTAACAAGGACTGTTTGGAGAAGACTGGTAGTTGGTGTGGAGATTTTGAAGACCTGGGGGCCAGGAATTAAGCAGGATTAAAGTCTAGAGTAAAATTTCTGTTCATTTGGGGGACCACTTATTAATTAAAAATTTGAGGAGCATGTATTTGAGTGGGCCATTGTGACTGTCAGTCTGGCATCTTGGGACCAGTAAACAAGACTTCATGTTCTAGAGCCAAAGACTGAAGAGTTTGAGAGGTAAAATGGGAATTTTGATCTGAATCTATGATGTCTGGTGGCCTAAGGGAATAAACACATACCTGGGAAAGGAGATTAAGTGATGGGTAGCAACATTTCTTCAAAGAGTTATCAGCAGGAATCCAGTGAAGATATCCATGATCGTGGTTGCATATGTACTCTATCCAGCAGAAAGCAGCAGTGGTCCAATAAAATCAATTTGCCTTCTGAAATTAATGTCCTTCACCCCAGGGCCCATGTCCCCATCTGAGAGACTTCCAGAGCAGGCAATTATCTTCTACTATTTTGGCTAGAGCCAGGACCAGGGGAATGCCAGGATTGCATGCCCAGTCAGCAAATACTGTAAGTTACCCATGGTCTAAATCCCCAAGAAAGTTATTCTATAATTTAGCCAGGGAGGTTGGAATTTAAGGTAGAGGCAGGGCCTTGGATGTTGGATGTTTTTGCTATAGATGCTTCTGAACCATTTCACTATTTTACAATAAACATGTGTTATATTCCTGCTTCTTTAAGTACCGAGAAAAACTAAAAACAAATGAAAAGAAAAAAGTGCACTCTGCTACTGTGTATAGCAGGGCTGAAGGAATAGTTGTATTGGGGGCTGTCTGGGAGGTGACTTATTCAGGGCCTGGGACAGGCATGTAATTTGGATAAGAAGTCTTCAGGGTTATTATAATATGCTTCTAGTGTTCATTGGTATGTATGTTTAGAGACATGAATGACCATAATTAGCATATGTGAGTTGGCTATCTCTCTCCAGATGGAGGCACCCCAGAGAGGCTTTGCCCAAATTACAAAATTATCCCTTTTGCCATTGTTCAGGCCAGACTGCTAACCCATTGGTGGCTGTTCAAGAGTCAGTAAAAATGTACATCCTTGGGTGTCTCATCTCTATGGCTTGCTATAGAGCCAGGTGCACTGGCACCAATTTTGCCTGTCCACCCAGGCCAATTCTCTAGTAGGAACATGCTCCTAGCAAGATGACATGCTGCAGCCTTCCAGAGGGCTCTGTTGTGTACAGTGCTAGCACTGCCTCAGGTGAAGAACACTCATTCTTTTTCCATGTCAGACAGGTGGTTCCCCAGGGGCTCCCCAAACTGCTAGGGAGGCTGGTAGTTGGGCTGCCACTAGTTTCACTTTCTTGTCAGAGAGCAAGAAGCTGAGTATGAGGGAATCCATATATTCATGAAATCTGGAAAGGCCCTTGACATCAGTTTTAGCCCTTTTTGAAGTTACAATTTCTGTTTTAATAGTGAGGCCTCAATGGCTGTGCTAAGCTTGTGCTGTACTGAATCCCTGCACCAAGGCAGGTTGGGGACATATTTGTGTGGATCAGTATTGGCTAAAAGGCTGCCAAAATTTGACACTTGAGTGGTAAGTACTAAGATGCTGTGTGGTCCAAACATTTGGTCCAGAATTCCATGGATAGCCAGGCAGAGGCATACTTAGTCAGTGACTCCACGAGGCGTAATCAGGAATCTCCAGCAATTCTGGGAAGTTTGAGCCTGGGGAGGCTAAGGGCAATGACTGCTGTATGGCTTGTTGGGCCACCACACAGCAGCTTAATGAGGTTCTCCCCTAGTGGAAAGAAGCTGATTTGCCTGTAATGTCATAATTCGCCTTAAGTAAAATGGTAAGTGTGGAATGTGTTGTCTCCAAAAAATGACCCAATGCATGCTGTGCCAGCTGCAGTGTGGTGGAAGGCTTGACTGTGAGAAGTTCATATTTTTTAGTAAGAGAAATTTCGCAGCCCTCAACTTACCATATTATGCCAAAAAACTTGACAGAAATGACTGGTCCTTGGATCTTATGCAGGGTAATGGCTCACCCACTCTGCTGTAAATGTATTACTAAGCGTGAATCTTTCCTGAAAGCGTCCTCAGAGAACTTGTGTAATAGAATGTTATCTATATAATGCCAAAGACAGCAGTAGGTTAGCATGAGTGATGTTAGAGCTTGTGTACATAGGTTGTGTGCCATGACAGGGCTGTTCAGATAACCCATGATCAGCTCAGTGGAGGCATCCTCAAAAATGAAAATTGAGATTGTGAGTCTTCCATTATTGGAACCAAGTAAAACCCATTGGCTACATCTGGAACAGCAAACAGGCTCTGAGCTCTTTGGATGTTATCTGTCAGCTCTATAATATTGGGAATGGGAGCTTTAATTGTGGGAACCTCTGCATTCAAGTTTCAATAGTCAATTGTTAATCTTCATTGGTTGGTGGCCAGTTTTAACAGTGGCCAGATGGCATTATCAAATGATGAGGTGGTGGGCCTAAAGACTTCTGTCAAGCATATATCACGACTGGGGGAAGGCCTCCTATACCTTGCTTCAGCAGATATTATGCTGTATTTATTTTTTGCACTGGAGGAGGCATTTGGACATGTTCCCATTTCATAGCTTTTACAAGAAAAGGCAGTAATTTGGGTTTATTCCACTAGGCCTGTAAATTATGGGGGCTCCCATACTTATAAATAAAACAATAGAGAGCCAAGAGGGCCACCACCACTTGCAACTGTTTTAGAAACGTGATGGCAATAGAAATATCCAGCCTAATTTGTACTTCCTTTATAGTTTCACCTGCTATGCCTTGTAGGCTGCAGGAATTTCAAAATCTTAACCAGTTCTCCTAACAGTAAGTGGCCTGTTCTGTGTTTAGAGTCAGATGACACATCCGAAGGCTAACACTTGCTGGGGTAATTTATCTCCATGGGGTGGTAGTGGATTCAAATCATATATGCAGCACCTCAAATCAGCTCGAATGAACAATGATCCAGTGTTCAGGCGGACTTTTACTGATTTTCTTGGAGCTTACACTTTTGGATAATTCAGATAGGGAGGATTTTTCTCTACCTATTTTGGTTACTTTGGCTAGTCTAATAATTAAATAGACATAAGACAGATTAATAGGAGAAAAGAAATTAATTTTGTACCTAAGGAGTTCTCATAGATATGGGACTTAAGAAATGAGCAAAGCAAGATGTTTATATCCCTTTTACATAAACAAACAATAAGTTTGTGAAAAATTGACAAGACAAAAAAAGTTAGGCTTGGATGATAATTAGTGAAGAAACTGAGCAGAATTTGTTTATACAGCCTTCTCACAGGCCCTAAGACAAGGTGTAAAGGTTCTCTTTACCACTAGCCTGGTGCAAGTGTTGGAAATAAAACTCCAGTACTGCAAATAAATTCTCAGAGATTCAAATATCTTGTCAAGGCAATTTTTCATTTTGCAGAAGGGTGAGTAGCAACTCAGCAAGATCTAGATCACAAGCACATCAGGCATAAAATTGTGCGTGCTTTTATCCCTAATGTAGACTTAATTAAGGCTCTGCCTCACCCTATTGGCTAGGGTTTTGATCATACAGTTTTATCCCTACCTAATGGGCTACTTAATATTTTATGGTATTTTATGAGGAGTGAAGGTATAAAGAAGTTATAGAGGCAAAGACATTCCAAGGTGGCCTATGTGACTCTTGTGTAAACAGGATGCAATAGGAGAGAAGGGAGGGGATTGTTCGAAAGTAGGTCCTTGGGATTCTAAGTATAGATAATGTACTCTTATTTAGAAGTAAAAACATATATTCCCACAGTTCCCCCTTTTTTATTTTATTAGATTTTGACACTCTTTTCTTCAAATTTCATCAGAAAAAGATGACTTTGTTGTTTCAAGTCTCCAGGAGTAAGAGGTTATCATGGTATGGGAGTGGGGACTGTTTAGTTAATGCTGTTTCTATAAGCCTTTGAAGTAGTTCCCTAATACAAGGTATAACACAGCATCCCATTAGTATTAGTACTCCAAATATAATAATAAGAGAAGTGAGGACTGAAGTCATGAGTCCCTTCCATTTCCTGAACATTGTTCTGTGAGGTCAGTAAAGGGATCTTTGATACCCGAATTTTTAGCAAGTTCATTAACTAGAGTTGTTAATCCCTGTAATGCCTTAGATATGGTGCCATCTGGAGCCATGTTGTTGGGGATGAAAGTACAGCATTGGGGTCCTATCATAATGCAGACTCTACCTTTTTCTGTTTTTGTTGTTAATATTATATCTAGAGCGACCCTATTTTCCCACATCATTTTGCTAGTGGATCCTAATTTTTCAGCTATTCCCTTAATAGCGTACCTAATGTAGTTTACAAACCTCTGTTGGTTATATATATAATTGATTTAATCTACATTTTTATTAACAGTTGACTACTAAAATAGTATGACTTTGAATCCTACAGCTATTTGATTTCTGGCCTTAAATTTATTTGGTATTCCCCAGGGAACTCTAATAGTATCAATATAGACATGAGGGTCAAACAAACCCTGTGATGTGACCAAACTCCTGGTGTGATGTCCCTTTTCTGTAACTGGGAATTGATTGAATGCTAAGGTGAAAGGAATGACCAATTGCACCAAAGTGCTGGTGCCACTCCAGTCTACCAGCAAAGACCTATATAATCCCCCTCTGCAATACCATCAGATATCTGCTTGTGGAATAATTAGGGCAGACTGAATTTGGAGCTCCCTGAAGAGCTGACTCTCACTACATCCCATCAGGTTTCCAATAAATGGCAAATTTCCCTCATGTCTGGAGAGACATGAGATGAAATTGGCATTTGAGTCCTGTGGGCTAATGGCCCTTGGGGGCTGACCTACAAGGCCCTTGGCTTCAGGGAATAGCAGTGACAATGTTTTACAGGATTTATTACCCCAAGCTAGGGGATCCTGAAAGAGAGCTACTATACAGTGTATGCACTTAGGGTCTGTTGACCATCCAAGCAGGAAGGGGACAATCTGGGCCTCCAGTGTCTCTGTTGCACAGGTGTAACAATTGATTTTATTTTAGGTGTAGACAGAATATTTGGTTTATTTCAACCAGACATTCATATCTTTATATCCTGTCTCTATAGCTAAAGTTTGTCTTGGATTTTTTACCTCAGTTGTGGTCACCTTAGAGGGTCATTTTTGAGTTTTTCAAGAGATATTGGGTCAGAGTCATCTTGAGGTTTAGGAGGGGAAGAGGGGGTCTGTGGGAGTTTTCAAATTAGGGAAAACATCCTTATGGGGTCTTTTCCAGTGACATTGGCAGCTAACTCATAGATCCTTATTACTGAAGGATTTTGATTCATAGTTTTTGCGTTACCTATGATCAGGAGCAATGGGTTGCATTGCAAAGATTTATAATTGGGGAGTGTAGATCTCTGGGCAAACCCAATTTTTTCTTTTAATTCCTTAAAATTTAGAGGATGGAGGGGCTGTCCATCCATGAAATTGGGTGGTCCAATACACTTGATCCCAAGAACTACAAACAAGGCCCTTGCCCTCCACAGATGTCAAGATGTCTAAAACTTCCCCTGGGGCATGTATTCCCATTTTCTGGGTAAGGACATAAGTATTTCTTTTCATTAGAAAGTTGTCTTTGGGCTTGTTCATTCCCATAGGGAATAACTGAGCACATATCAAATTGGATAATCAGAGGAGAGTAACATTAAAAATGAGGTGACCATCAGTGTAAGGGACAGATAGAAAGAAGAGGGTGAATATTAGGCCCTTTTCAAGGTTACTTTGGTGGGAATGGACCCTGGGGTGGCAATGTATTTTTCTTCAGAGGCAGGGGTAATTCCTTTTACATGTGTGTGGTGAGTCCAGCCCCTCTGGGTAGTGTGAATAGCAGTCTCTGTGGTTAGGAGCACTAGGAAGAACCCCTCCCAAGTGGGCTCAAGCTTTTCTTCATTCTGGCTCTTGATTAGCACACAGTAACTGGGTCAATATTGATGAGCTGGAAATTTGAGAGGTGACATCTGTGTGAAAGACCCCCGAAATGGGGAGACCCTCACTCCAGTCTCGGGATGGCGCGACACCCAAGAACTCATGAGAGACCGATCTTGATGCAAACAGCAAGAGGTTTATTCAGGAACCAGTGCACTGGGGCCGACTCATATCCCACGCAGGGGTAGAGGAGTTCGACACCAGCACAAGGAGTAAGGGGTTTATAAAGGCAAAAACCACAAGCACCTGGCAGCAGCTGATAATATTTGGTAATCTAGCAAGTTTGTATAGCAAGTTCAAGGAACTATTTCCTGGAACAAAGGGAGTAGTTGTCTGGAGGGGGAGGTTGCCGTCTGTGCTGTGGTCAGCACATTCGGGCCGTCTCAAGGTCTAGTCTAGGGTCTGAAATTTTCCACTTTAACCCTTCATGTGCTAGGAGGCTCTTTTTCCTGAGAGAGGATAGAGCAGAGAACAAGCCAAAGATACAGTTTCTGAGAAATTGGTCTTTTGTTTCAAAAGTAGGGATGTCAGCAGTGGGCCCTAGATAGGGTATTCTGTAAAGCATCTTGTAAGGGGATAAGCCTGTATCTTTCCTAGGGGCCGTATGGATAATCAAAAGGTCTATGGGAAGACACTTTTTCCAGAGTAGTCTGGTTTCTAGGACTAATTTGGTAATGTGACTTTTTAGAGTTTGATTCATTCTTTCCACTCTTCCAGATGATGCCAGGGGGTATAGTATTTCTATCTAATTCCTAAGACCTGTAGATGTCCTCTAATAATATTAATCGTGAAGTGGCTCCCATTATCTGAATCAATGTTTTCAATTAGTCCAAATAATATTTACTATAAGAACTTTGACTACATTATTGGTGGTTTCTCCTGGTGAAGAAATGGCCTCTACCCAATGAGTGAGATGATCGAAAATTACAAGGAAGTATTTGAAGTGATCTATTTTGGGCTTCTCTGTGTAATCAAGTTGGATACTTTGGAAAGGTCACAACCCAGAACATCCCCTCCAGAGGCTGTCTGTCTCAGTGTATGCTTATTTGTCCTTTGGCAGATAATGTGTCCTTTGGAAACCTGTTTAGCTATGGTATAGATACCCATGTAACTATAGACTCAGAGGACTGTGTCACACATGGCTTGGGGGCCCCAGTGGCTACCTTGGTGTAACTGAGTTAAGAGCTCCCTCACTAATGTTTTTCCTCCTATCAGGTAGTAGCCATTTCCCCTTTCATAACCAGGCTTTCAGCGCAGGCTGCAAGCTGTGGCTTTGAATTAGAGTGAGAGGCTATAGTGGTCCCGGCGGTGGTGAGTGGGAGTGGGCATGTGTCTGGGCTCTGCAGCCCTGCACTGTTTTGCACCCCATTCTGCCCATGACCCCAGAGCTAGCACTATATGTATTCCCTGGCTGGCTCATGCCAGGTCCTCCCCCCATCCTCCCCACTGCTGGGGGCAGGGGTGGCACACAGTCAGCTCCCCAAACTCAGCAGGTGCATTAGGGAGTGTGAGTGCGGGGTGGGGGGGGAGGGCGGCAAGACTCAGCTTCCTACTCTGCAGGCAGCTGGGGGTGGCAGCTGGGTATGCCACACCTGGCACTGGGCTTGGGCTGTCTCTGTCCTCACTGTGGTTCATTGTGGCAGTGCGAGTGAGGACAGCCACTGACACTCAGTGAGCACGCGCATGGGGTTGCAGCTATAGTTCGCACATTATGGAGCTGGCTGGTGCCCCAGAGCGTGGTGAGAATGCACTTCTTCCAGACAGTTCTGCTGTGCTTGCTGCCCCCATACCTGCCTCGTAGATGTCCCGAGCCACCTTTTGACCATCTGGCCTGTGCCTACCTGCAGCCTGCACAGCAACACTGACTGTGGGCTTCCCATGTTCACTGCATGTAGGCCAGGAATGGCATAGACGTGGGGGCATGGTGGGTGGCAGTGAGTTTTGAATTTTTTATATTAATTTGTATTTATAACTCTCAGAATCTTAATTTTACTGACAACCAGGAAGGCAAACAATTAGTATTTTTATTGGCAAATCTACAAGCACAAAAGAACTATTAGTAATTTTAAAGAGGATGCAAGGTCTTTTATTGTCCCTTACAGTTCTAAGGGGGCCGAAACACTGTCTTTAAAATCAAGCCTCTTTTACCTCTTTTTTTTCCTTAGAGGTGAAACAAAAAGGCAGTTTATTAAAAGAAAAATAAGATGAAACAAAGAGAAAGTTTATTAGAAGTAGAAAGTACACTCCAAAGAGGTAGGAGTGGTCTTGAGCAGGAAAATGGTTTAAGAACCCCGAAAAATGAGGCTTTGGTAGTTTTTTCTCTTTAGTTTTAACCCTAATGGACTGTCTAGGGGGATTGCTTTTAGTTCCTTACTTTTAGTTTCTCTAGAAATATTTTTTTTATTTGTAGTATTTCCTATCTCAGCTTTCTGACTGTGTGTCCTAGTCCAGAGGTTCAACCTTCCCCTCTTACTTGGGGATTTCTTACACTTGTGACTTTCCTAGTTAGAAGTTCAATCCCTTTTTACCTGGAGGTTACTTACACTCCTAACTTTTGCTTCATCGCTCTCTGGCCACTTCCTCATGGGTACATCAGACACCTCTTAGCAATTGGTGGATCAGTATAAACCTCCAATTCACATTGAGCTGTGAGCCAGCCTGATATTGCCCTAAGCCAGACAAGGTGGCCACAGAACTGCAGATTGTGACTCAGCATGTGCTTCATGCCCAGGACACATCTCAGTCACACACACACACACACACACACACACACACACACACACACACACAGCCTCAGAGATGTCCTGACCACCAAGAAAATACTTCATCGCCCCCTGGGCTATTTCTTTGCCCTAGTCCATGCACAAAGTTACCTGGTTGCTGTGGTGCTTGCTTAGGCCTTTTTCTCCACATTGCTGAGAGCCCAGGTTTATTTGCCTGCCTTGGGACGCTCCAATTACCTTGGTCTGAGGGCAGCCACAACTAGGCAGCAGAATGTGTCTCCCTAAGGGGAGGGGATCGAAGCCCCTTCCCAAAGGGAAATGGGTAATCCTGGGAAAGTCCCCATTTTTGTTGAGAATAAAACTCTGATGCTGCAAATAAATACTCAGAGATTCAAATACGTTGGCAAGGCAAGTTTTACTTCTGCAGAAGTGTGAGGCAACACAGCAAGATAGAGACCACAAGCACACTGGGCAGAGAATCACACATGCACTTTTATCCCTAACACAGGCTTAATTAAGGCTATGTCTCACCCTGTTGGCTAGGGTTTCGATTATACTACCTTATCCTTACTTGATTGTCTACTTCATATTTTATGAGGGGGGAAGATATAAGGGAGTTACAGAGACAAAGACATTCTAAGGCAGCCCATGTGACTCTTGGGCAAACAGGATGAGTTGGGAGAGAAGGGAGGGTCCTGTTTGAAAGTAGGTCTTTAATGTGGGATTCTAAGTGGAGATATTGTTCTCTTATTTAAAAGAATAGACATATTTTCACACAAGGAAAAAATCTTTTACATGAGAGATTTATTTTCTGCTTTCAGGAAGACAGAGAAGGATTAGAGTGTTCTTCCTGCACCAGCTATTTTTAAAGTGACTTTAATTCAAAATAATCATTATGTCAAAATGATATATTTTGGGACAGCCTGCCTTGAACCCCATCAGATGGAAAGTGGAGGCAGCACTCTGCATAGGCAGTGGGCAATAACTCAAAGCTTTACAACCAAACACCAATAGGCAGTAGATTCCTCACAGATAGAATTTTGGGCAGGGGAGAATTTACTCAGTAAGTCATTTTGTTACCAGGTTCAGGTGCTGCTTGCTGCCTCCAAAAACTGAGAGACAAGCTTGCTGAAAAGTAGGTTTATTCAAAATGCTGGCATTCTAGAAGTATGGCAGACTCTTGTCCTAATTCCATCACCCTGTTTCCACACATGGCCAAAAGATTGTATAGAAAAGTAAAAAGAGGCAGAATAAAAGAAAGGGGGAGGTAGCCCAGCAATTCCTGGGTGATTTTAAAAAGGAAAATAAAAGACACTTCCCAGTGGTTTCCAGAATTAGGGTGGATCTTATGCAGATCTTGAAAAGACCTCTTGCAAGTCAATGTAAACAGAGTCATTGAACTGTTATGTATAGTAAACAGAAACTAGTATGTGTAGTAAACAGTCATTGAAACTGCATTAAGGAGGGACACAAAGAAAAGAAAAAATATTTTTTAATTTTAAGCTAGATTACATTATTGGATCAAACTAAACTCAATGTGTTAGATCCTGAAAATAAAGAACACAGTATTGCCCTTACAATTTGCAGCTAAAATGCATTCACCATGGTCAATTGCAAATGACAAAATCTTTCCTGTTTGTGAAGCCAATTTTAGTGACTGTATTAAATTAACATTTGTTAGGTAGAGCCTCAGGATGTTGGATGGTGAGCCTCTATTCAACAAAATGCCATAGGGGATTAAAATAAAGAAGTTTAAAAAATACAAGCATGTCCTGAGGGGTCACATGGTAGGGTACAGGAAGTGAGTGCAGGTCAATATAGGGTACTGAGTTTATTATATCTGTGAGTGAAAAGCTTTTGCTTTCCAAAATTAAGGCCAGGTTTATCAACTCAAACCACAAAGAGCCAGATTTTGGTAAGCTTTTTGTCAGACTTATTAAAGGGATGATCAAGTGGAAGGCTCTGGGAGACAGAGGAGACTGCTTATCATAAGGGTCTTGAGGAAGTAGTATTAGGAACTTACATTTAGTTGTGTCACTGGGCTTCTATCTATGACTTGTGCTCAGGGGAGGACTGGTGTCAGTTTTAAGTTCCTGCAGGCCACTTGACCACACTGAATGAATACCAAGACAGCAATGTTACTGGAGACTTTAGATAAATTTTCAACAGATATAAATTCAAGTCTTTTTTTTTTTTCCTCCAGAAAGTTTGTTCTGGTGATAGTGTTGTGGCAGGACCAATAACCAAAGAAGTCAAATGGCACTCAGAGCATCAGGGAACCAGTTTTATTATGCTGGCAGGCTCAGAGGAGTTACAGTCTCCAAATTCTGAGCCCCAACTAACAGGCTTTTCAAACTCTTATATGGTTGGGGCTGGGGCTGGGGCTGTCTGATGCGATAAGCAAACAGAGTTACAGAAGCTAATTGTATACATTAGACAACTGGTGGAAGGAATGCAGAATTAGAGTTCACAGAATTTACATTAAACAGCTTACAGAATTTACATTAAACAGCTTTGTCTATAATTTTCCATTTCATTCCCTCCTTTGATGCCCTTATAACTGTGTTTATGGGACATCACCATATATCTCTGATTTGGTAAAAACCAGGAGCTGGTCCCTGTAAGGCTAGTACTCCAGCAATGGTTGTCCTATTCACCCTGGTTTTAATGAACTGGGTAATAGCTCAGAGGATACAGCATCTTAGTGCACAGCTGTGCTCCTAACCAACCCTGTAGCTAAGAGCAGGGTCAGGATCCTGGCACCAGCTAGGAGTAATCGCTGGCAGGTTATTACAGTTCTATAGTGTGTTGGAGTTCCAGGAGCCACTAGTGGAGGTCCTTCACTTTGTCCTGGGCTGGACATCCAGCACCTTCTGCAGTGTTATTTGCAATGGTCTTGCAAGATTGGCTTGGGTCATCAAGGTCTCCAATGGGTTCCTGGTGTCAGCCTTTTTGACCTGAGTATGGTGGATCCAGAGTGCTGTACCTACCATTTTAACAGCAGTCGGAGTACCAGTATAACAATGTGTGGGCCTGTCCACACGGGTTGTAGGGGTACCTTTTTCCAGTCCTTAACTCATACCATATTCCCTGGCTGGTGGGGGTAGACCTGGTTTCCTAACAGGAGTGAGGCCCAGTCTAAAATGTCTTAGCTTATTGTGCAAAAGGTCTTTCCTAACATCTAGAGTTGGACTGACAGACCTAGTTCTCCTACTTGCTGAGGTCACCCTTAAACCTATTGATGCTAGGTCGGGGCCTCCCATATAGGCAGAGTATATGGCCAAGGGGTTGGTTCCTCCTCTGGGTCTCCCTGATGAATCAGCTTCTGGAATTTTCCTGTTTTGGAGGATGGGCTACTAAAACCCTGCACTGTTCCTTATTGCTTATGCAAAACTGAACCCACAGAGGGAGAGTCCGTGCTATTTTCAGTCATAAGTCTATGTAGGAGAACTGATCAAGTTGGCCAGGACTCCCAGTAATCACTTTATAAACTGTGAAAACCTTGGGGAGGTTCAAGGTCCCTTCTGGTGGCCAGTGACCTGGAAACTTGGCAAGTAAATTTCACAGAAAGTTCAGAGTTTTTCTCATGTCAATTTGACACCATAGTCACCAGAATAACTTTTCTTGAAGTTCTTGAGAATACAGTTTAATACAGTTGGCTTGGACTGGCTGGGCCCCATTTCTTTCTGTACCTAATGAGATCCTCCCAGGTGCCCTCCCATGTCTGGTGTCACAAAATGAACAAAAGATGGGAGTTCCCAGAAGAGGCCTTTCAGATGCCTGCCTGGCTGCATTTCTTATGGGACTTTAAGGTGCATCTTGGCTAAGGTGCACTATATAAACCCCGGCCCTGGTTATCCCCAAGAGGACAAGTCACTATTTTGCCTTATAACATTGCCATGGAACCGCAGGTTGGGGCCCACTCAGACTCTGTAGCTATTGCCATGGAGCCACAGACACAGTCACACAGCCACACATCCAATTGCACAGAGGTTAACACATATCCCTCCCAGCCTTGGGTTTCTCATAGTGGAGACTTTGGGAGGTGATCACGCTCCCCTTTCATCCAAAGATGGGCCATGACTGGGGCTTTGGTTCTGGGACCTTACCTTATCCAGAGTCCTGATCCCTGAAGGTTTTAGTCAATCTCTCTATGGAGTCTAGCTGGTTCAGGTCGCCCCCAAGAAGGATGTCCTGTAAAGGTTCCGGGTGGTGCCACCTCATTCAGGTTTGTAGGCTTTCCACTGCCCATTGGATTCTGTTGCTGAGTCAGTGGTGCAACAGGCCAGTATGGTTGGCTTCCCAGTCAGGGAACAAAAATGTTGTGGAAGGACAGGTAACCAAAGAAGTCAAATAGCACTTGGTGTCGCAACCTGCACGGGTGAACAGGCAAACCGGTGGAGAGGCGATGGGGAATGAAGGAAAAAACACAGACACAGACATAGACAGAAAAGCTGGGGCTGGGTGGTTCTCTGCACTCTGATGGAGACACAGAAACTCCATCTGGCTGCAGCAAGTTTATTTTATAAGATGGGCAAAACAAGTGAAATCATAGGGGTGAATCTGCAAAGCGAGACTGGAAGTTTTAACTGGGACAAATAGTTACAGACAACTGCATTTAATCAATATTTTGGTACATGTTGCTAAGGCATTACTGATTATATTATTATTATTCTCTTCAAGGCAGGCAGGCCATAAGTTATGTCTCGAATCATTTCCAGAGACCAAACAACCTTGCTCACAAACTCATATTTTGCCAGACGTCGGAAACCACACTCCGAGCATTGTCCTTGTGTACCCAGCTCTGGGCTGCCTTGCAAAACTCTTGAACTGTGAACTCCAAGCACACAGGTGGCCTTGCTAAAACCTGTTTACTCAAAGGACCTGGCTTCTGGCTCATGCGCTCCCTACAACTTGGAGGGTTGGAGAACAAGTTTTATTATGCTGGCAGCCTCAGAGGAGTTGCAGTCTCCAAATTCTGAGCTCTGACTAACAGGCTTTTCAGACTCTTATAGGATTGGGTAGGGTGTGGGGGCTGGCTGATGTGATATGCAAGCAGGGTTACAGAAGCTAAATGCATACATTAGGCAACTGGTGAAAGTAATGTGGAACTGCAATTTATATCAGTGTTAGACCTTTACTCCTCCTCTGTGTCTGTCACTTACTTTCTAAATCTTTTCACTTCTTTTCTTATCTTATTGTCATTCTCTTGGTTGTTTTTTGGGTTTGTTTGTTTTGTTTGTTTTGTTTTTGTTTGTTTGCTTTTCTTCAATCCCTTTTATTAAACTATTTTTGTTCTTTATTTTTGTATTTCTGAGTTATTTTATTCATATTCATAAATGTTTATTTCAGGATATTTAATTCAGTTGGGAGTGTTTTGATACAATTTTGTTCAGGCTCAATTTTTCATCTGGAAATATATTACAGCACAGAATACAGTGCAGGCATATGACTGGTGGCTACTGAGATTTGTTGGCCTTGAAAGTAAATGTTGAAAGAGAAACTGACTTTCTTTAAACAGAGTTGCTGGGGCTGTAGAGCTGGCCCAGTAACTATCCTCCTTTAGAAGGATGTCAGCTCTGCTCCAGCTGCCTTTTCTCTACTCCCCATTGTAGTAATAGGAACCCCAAAACACTAAGTATTCAAGTGCTTGTTGAGGTCGTAGTTACCACCAACCTCAACCTTCTCACAGCATCTTTGTCTGCCCACACAAACACAGACCAATATCCAGCAAATAGGAAAAAGTAACATTGCCTCAGTAGTTTTCAATATCTGAGGACTTTTGTCTCTACCAAAATGGACAGTAAAGACATCAATATAAGGGGAACACAAAATGTAAAACCATAATTTTACATAGAGCCAACTATTTTGTAAATCTTATTCCAGATATTTGACAACATAATAATACTGAATTAATGTAGTTGATGAGAAATGTTCAGTTGAATGGTGTGACGTTATTTTCTAGGTCTGGATCTCGCTAACAAAATGCCTTCTCCTAGAACTCTGAAGACTCATTTGCCTATTCAGATGCTACCACCGTCTTTCTGGAAAGAAAAATCAAAGGTAAGAAAAACCAACTCTTCAAACCCAGTTTTAATCAATATAGCCAAAGAAATCTCTAAGTGGAAACAATCAAAGATATTAAAAGATAGGTAACCAGTGGAGGTAGGGCAAATGGTGGCATTACCCATAACCACATTCCCACACACTCCATTCTGTGGATGTAAAAAAGGGGTTTCTATGGAATGTAACCTCACATAAATTTGGAACTGAGTAGGCTATGGTGGGTAGTCATGCCCCAGGCATACAACTTCTTTAATAAAAAGGTTTACCTTTGCCTTAAACAAGCGCTGTTCATTGTTTCTATCATCCAGGTTAACATAACTTTGTAATGCTTTTTTTTAGACCCAAGAGCATAATCCTGTTAACTATCCTGTAATTTGGTTTCACCTTGCTTTCTCCCACATTCATGTAATAATTCTTCCATTCCCTCTTTAATTTCCAATTTATAAAAAAAAAGGAAAACTGCAAAACTGTCTTCTCCAGAGCATTTGAGATGCTGCTCCCCAGCATGTATCCTCAATTTGACTCTTTTATCAAAATAAACTCTTATCAAAATTCTCTAAAGGTATGAATGGTTTTTATATAGACACATCTTTCTTCAAAATATACCTGATATACACTAAGAAGTTTTCAGAGAAAATTATTCTGATTGGTTATGAAATAAGCCATATTCAATAAAAGTGAGCAATGAAACAGTGCACCTATTTCCTAGGAAGGCAATTGTCTTAGTTTGAATATTCCAAGAAGCAAAAGCTAAGACAGAATAAGATATGAAAGAGATTTATTTAGAGAAAACCTATGAAGTAAAAGTGGAGAAAGATAAAGGAGAATGAAGAGCCACAAGACTAAGATTCAGTGTTTAGAAATTGGACTACCTTTAGAGAGAGCATATTTCATGGATATGGTTGTCAGATATTATGCCTCTATAGCCACTATATAAACTTTTTTATTGTATATTGGAAATTCCAAATTCAGATCTTATAAATGCAGTATGCAATGGATGTACTAGTGTTTCTTTTTTATATCTGCTTCATCAGTGAGAGTTAAAAATCAGTGATATATTAGATATAAACCAAATATTATCCTATAAATTTATAGTAAAAACTATAGCCATCCAGCAGAATCAAATGCTTGTACCAGCTGGACCAGTATATCACTCTGTGGGCAAACTAGTTTAGAAACTCAATGGAAGACTCTCTCAGGTTCTGGAATGAACCCTTACCAAGAAAATCATAATGGTCAAGCAATTTTGGAACTATTTTTCTGGAATGACCATCAGAGCTATCTCCAAATAAGGTACAATAGAATTTAATGTTTTCATACATCAAAATGCTATCCTGGTCCTTCTTTGCTTCCCAGGTCACCTTGATTTGTGCAAACTTCTTGCTTAATTCCCATAGAACCCAATATTATTTCCAAATGATACTGTACAAAGTCTGGCAATTAAGTTTACTATCTTGCCACTGTGTGCTTATGTTGGCAGCACTGTATAAACCACTCAGTAAAGATTTATAACCTTGGTATATTTATGTCTCACAGCTATATGTTCATGTCAACATGTAGCCATGTCTTGCTTAGTGGCATTCATTATCATTGTTGTGTTTTTGTGTGCCATCACAAGAATGTTGGAGCTTGAATTAGAGCAATAAATAAATATTAAACTTCTTGTTAAGTGGAATATGATATGATATGATTTGATATGGAATAAGATATGAAAGAGATTTATTTAGGGAAAACGTATTAAGGAAAAGTGGAGAAACACAAAGGAGAATGGATAGCCACAAGATTAAGATTCAGTGTTTAGAAATTGGACTACCTTTAGAGAGAGCATATTTCATGGAAATAGTGGTCAGTTATTATGCCTCTATAGCCTCTATATAAATTGAGGGTGTACCAATACAACCCTGAATTCAAGTGTCAAAGTACACAATGGAAGTCAGCCAATTTTCCATGACCAAAAATGTTGTCAGTCAAATCAAGAGTCAAAATAATATTGCTAACCTTTTTTGATATCAGAGGGATTGTTCATGATGAATTTGTACCAACTGAGCAAACAGTCAACCAAGTTTGCTATTTGGAATTACTGAAAAGGCTGTGTGAAAAAATTACATGAAAATTACCTGAAATTTTTGCCAGTAACTCATGGCTCTTGAATCATCACAATGCACATGACACTGTCTGTGAAGGAGTTTTTAGCCAGTATACAAATAAATGTATTGGAACACCCTGCTACTCACCTGAACTGGCCCCCAATTCTTGTTTTACTCAAAGATAAAGGAAATATTGAAAGGAAGACATCTTGATGACATTCAGGACATCAAGTGTTATACCATGACAGCTCTGATGGCCATTCCAGAAAAATAGTTCCAAAATTACTTTGAAGGGTAAGCTAAGCACTGGTGTGGGTGCATAGCTTCTCCAAGGGAATACTTCGAAGGTGACTGTAGTGATATTCAGCAATAAGGTATGTAGCAGAGGTATGTAGGATGAGTTCATGAATTTAATTGTCAAACATCGTAGACTTAGTGTCAGAAGGTACACTAACACTTGGTTAGTTGTTATACTAACACCTTCTTTTTATAAAATCAGGCCTTTTAAAAATCTCAATGGCAGCACCTCCCTTTATCTGCTGAGAATTGTAAAGTGTTTAAGGAGGAAGTGACTTTAGAGAGCTTAGTTCAAGCTTTTCATTTAATGATGATGTAGTTCGCTAAATAATGTTCCACCAATGATATACACATCCTAATCACCAAAATCTGTGAATGCTATTATGTGGTAGACTTTGCAGATTTTACTAAATCATTAGGCTCTGAAAATTGAAAAATTATCTAGGATTATCTGTGTGGGCCCTATATTTCATCACAAGGATTCTGGGATGAAGGCAGGAAGATCAAAGGAGCAAGTAGAAGATATGACAGCTTAAGAAAGAGATTGGAGTGATTCAAGGATGGGGTCAAGAGCTAAGGACTACAGGTGGACTTTAGGTGCTAAAAACAGCAAGGAAATGGATTCTCCCCCATAGCCACCAGAAGGAACCAGCCCTCCCAACAGCTTGACTTTGCCCCAGTGAAATCTGGCTTTGAGAACTGTAAGAAAAAATAAATGTCTTGATTTAAGCCACTACATTTGTGGTAATTTGTTACAGCAGTGATAAGAAACTCACATAAATGGATCAGCAGACTCAGAAAATTTAAATACTTGACATTAGACCATGCCCAGCTATCTGACTCCACAGCACAGGTACATTTGTGTATGAGGGCTGTCCAGAAAAAAATCCAGCCACAAATGCCTTTACTTTTTCATTACATGGTTGAATACGTTTTAGACAGCCATATGTTGCTTGTCTAACCCAGACTTCCCTTTATTCAATCATTCAGGTTTTGTTTTACAAATAGGCAATAACCAACATAAGCATTAAGACATATTTATATATTATAATAATAAGACCTTGAAGTTATGTCATACTTTTATGTTTCCTGAGTGTTTTCATGATTATTGACTATCCAGCAGTAGGAAAAACAGCAGAGAAACAGTCATTCTAGGTCTGTGTTCATCTGAGAAGGCAATGGGAAAAAATGCAGTTGAGATACAAGAGCATAGGGTGATTCGCTGAGGAAAATAAAACCAGTAATTGGTTGTGTTGGACACAGGAGTTCTGTTCAGTGAGACACAGTGAAAAGTTCTTAAGAAACCATGAATGTGGTCCTCCTCAAACCTACTGAGACTGCACACAGTGTGCAGGCTGGGGATGGAGCCCAGGTGGTGAATGGGAGGAAGCATACAGCCGGATAAGAAGCCAAGTCAGTTCTCTTAGTAAAAGGCCAGACCACACCTCTGCTTTTCCTAAGAGAAGAAGACATGATCAAAGGCAGATTTAACACAGGCCTCAGAGGTGCTGTAATCTTATCAGCAAATGAAAAGTAGGAGGGATGATGCATTTCATAAGGCTGCAGTTCATTGTGTGCAAGTAAGACTAGGTGGTTAGTGATTCAGCTCCTTCCAGCCTATAACCTAGTCAAATTCCTTGCTCAGTGAATGCCAAGGGGGACCTTCCTCTCACACACTAAAAAATATGACAGTAGCCTTCTTAATCTCTAGAAATATCATAGTTAGGGTGACTGTAGCATTTATCATGAAAACCAGGACAGTTTTGAGAGAGAATGGGGATGATCTTAATTATGCTAAGACCACAGACATAAATTGGAACTCTGCCTGGGCAAACTGGAAGATATGGCTGTCAATCATAAAAAACACATGCAGATTCAATGACTCAAGTGGTGTAGTTCAGTTTTCCTTAGAGACTTTCAAGTAACATGATGCTTTGCACTGAACATTAACATGTTTCTGTCTTATTTTCTTTCTGTGTCTCAATTCCCTTGCTGGCTGATTTCAGATTATCTATGTGGCTAGAAATGCCAAAGATTGTCTGGTGTCCTATTACCATTTCTCAAGAATGAATAAAATGGTGCCTGACCCTGGTACATGGGAGGAATATGTTGAGACATTCAAAGCTGGAAAAGGTGAGTAAAAGGAAATTGTGGGTTTATGCTTCCTTATTCATTTACCTTCTGACACCAGAAATAAAGGGTTTTCACTAAACAATTGTATTCTAAGAAGATGTAGAGGATATATGCAAACCAGGTCATTTGGAGAGACTTTAGCTAAGAGACTATTTACAATGCTATGAGCAGAGTTTAATGAAACCAACAGGTGATAGTATAATGTTCTAGGGAGATCACCAGCATGGAGGCATTTCACCCTGGAGAAAGGAGAGGGCTCTTTAATGGAGTTAAGGTCTCTTGGTAGGGGAAATAGTCAAACATAGTGAGTCAAAAGGGAAGGCATCAGGAAAATAAACATATCATTCTCACTCTCCCTCCAAAAGCCCTCCAGTACTTCTTGCTGTCAAGGCCCATGTGGAAGCCTGAGCACAAAGAAGACCATAGACATAGTTCATAGAGGTCAACCTTGAAGGGTGGAGGATGGTGGACAGTAAATTTATCAAGGCAACAGAAGACACCCAGTGTATTTCTTTTCTTTTCATTCACCACCAAAGAGGTTAAAGGTGTCCAAATAGCTGGTAATTATAGATTTTTCAAAATGAAAGTCTTCTTTTCAAAATCATCCTATTAGGAAACAATATTTATTGCAAAACACTGATCTAGGCACAACACAGTGACACAAGGGAAATAAAGATTATGAATCTTTAGGCACAACTATGCATGTGTCTGTAAGTTCAAGGGTGGAAATATAAACCAAGGAATCCAAAATACTTTTTAATATCTCCCTAAATTTAAAAAGAAATCACATCTTTTACAAATAAGAATTCTGTCCAGGTTGTTTGTATTCTGCTAGTATTTATTAAATATACTCACCATTTGAGATATTCATGCTCATTTTATAAGTTTCAAGTTGATATTGATGTTGTATCTCTCTTCTTCTCCTCAGTGCTGTGGGGCTCCTGGTATGAGCATGTAAAGGGATGGTGGGATGCAAAAAACCAGCACAACATTCTCTACCTTTTCTATGAGGACATGAAGGAGGTGAGAGGCAGTACAATTTCCATCAGATCCTCCCACATTCTCCAATGCAACAAACCACATTTGAAACCCTGGCATATAGGCTTGCCCACAGAAGAGACTTTAGTGCAAAACCACTCTCTCTACGACATTCTTTCCAATTCCATTTTATCCTCAACAGATCTAATTACATCTTTTCATTGCCTAAATTTTCTTTGCTTCAGTTCACAATTTCCAGAAGACCTTTCCTTTTCAGAAAAATATCACATGCCTTTATAGTCAAATTAATTCTTACAGTCATCATGAACCATGTTTCTTCACCTACAAAATGAGTAATATTTTATTTTGTAGCTCATGAAATTATTGTAAGGATTTATGACACATATTTGTAAAGTGCCTAGTTGTGTTCCATAAATTTAGTTTCCTTCCCACCTCTATTCCCCAAACACACATAACAAACTGAAGTTTAATTCATATAAACATTTGCAAAATTAGTCCCCCATACTGAGGACTAATTTCTCTATTTCAAGTCATTGTGTATGAGTGGCATCACAAATTCACTCTCATGAGCCAGTGGATTAGTGTCCTAGAATTACAAAACCACCTCCTTTGCCAATGTTATGAAGTCCTCTGAAATCTAAGCAAAAGCTGTAGCTCTTTTTTCTATATTTCTTTGATCAGAAAGAACCAAGGCATAAGGATTCACATTTCTGACTCAACTTGAGATCCCTTTTATTTATTCTATTACTAACTTCCTGTTAAACTCATAAGCTCTTTTGCCATCTCTCATAGCTCAAATACTACAGTTAGTCATACTGTGCTTTAGCAGCAACAATTTCTCTTATTTACATAATGTGTCCTGATCTCTGCCAGGAGATATAGTTGCTCTTTCCATTAAATCCCATGACACTTTGTCTGTATGCAGCAGCATCTTTTCTGAGACAGGGATGGAAATTAGTTGTGTTTACATTTCATTCCTGTATTGCAAGGTAAGCCTCCTGAGGGCAGGAACATCCCTCATCTTTATGTTGTGGCAGCACCTGAAACAGTGCAGTGCCTTACACATAATTATCACTTGAGAAAAATTTTTTAACGTATTTGAAACCCTAACTCATCCCTCCCCACAAACTGTCCAAACAGTAGAAAACCCAAAGTTATTTATTTTGCATAACTGTTCTACATATAGGACCCAAAGAGGGAAATTCAGAAGATATTGAAGTTCCTGGAAAAAGACATACCAGAGGAAGTTCTGAATAAAATCATCTATCACACATCCTTTGATGTAATGAAGCAAAACCCAATGGCCAATTACACTACTCTGCCTACCAGCATCATGGACCATTCTATCTCCCCTTTTATGAGGAAAGGTATATAAGGCTTACATATTAAGATGCCAAATTAGAACCTGTGGTCTCTATGATCTGCTTAGATTTTTTAAAAAAATATTTCATCTGCCATTACTTATCCTTGTCAGTGACACTATTGCACAGTTTTTAAGGGAAAACTATTTTTCTTTGTTCTTGTGCTGGCTCTAAGGGTGTATGCTCACTGATCCTGTACTCTTTTACTAATCACTGACATTTTGCCTTGTTTTAGGGATGCCTGGGGACTGGAAGAACTACTTTACTGTAGCTCAGAATGAAGAATTTGACAAGGACTACCAGAAAAAGATGACAGGAAGCACTCTGACCTTCCGCACAGAAATCTGAGAGCAATAGGAAATCAGTCAGGAGTTTCTTACTAAAATTTAGACATTTGAAACCTTTTGATCAAGAATGCTTAAAACAATGACAGTCTTTCTTTAACCCTGAGCTTTTGTAAACTATCTGTAGATTCTCTGGCTCTATGCTATACTTCATCAAAAGGTGACGAAATCCTGGGTAGAAGTTTAAAATTAAATTACACAATCATTTACATAGGTACTTACTATATCATAATGTGCTCACCTATACTAAGGCAAAGTAAGCACATGACAACTCCACGACTAGTTTACAATAGGCTAGCCTCCCAGAGACAAAATTCTTGAAAAGAGATTATAAAATAAGAGTAAACTTAAACATAAGAGAAAGTGAAAAAGACAAGCAAAGTACATGAGAAGTGAGCACTAGGAGAATGTGAAAGTTTTTATCCCTACCAGTCAAGAATGAGGGGCAGAAGATGCCCCAACTCTTAGAGATAAAAGGGTATAAGGTGCAGAGGGTAAATGAAGAAGAGAAGCCAATGAGCTGTTCCTGGCTCAAGTGGTCTCAAGCTGGGGATGGTCTTAAGACCAAAGAGAATAGCCACAGTTGGGCAACATGTGATGGGGAGCATAAGATGAACAACGGACATTCCACTTCTGTGTCAACACAGGGCTGGAAATAGAGAAAGATTTTGTATTTCAGATAGGCTTCTGAGAGAGAGAGAGAAAGAGAGAGAGAGAGAGAGAGCGCTTAAATTAGCCAAGGAAAATAAAATTAAATACCCAGAACCACATGCACTTTAAGGTAAACTTGACTATTACATCTCTGTAAAGAATCTCATTTTATGCCTCTTAAAAATGAGGCTCCTAGCAAAATTATCAGAATTGCCAAGCTGTTTGGATGAACATGTAACTGTGTTCTGCTGATTCTTTTTTATTAAAACCTGTGTCAGGAAGTTGTCTACCTTCATTTACACAAGTTGTGCAAAGATTAGTGCATTATTTTAAAGGTGTGTCAGGAAAGCACAATGTATGGGAGTGGTGTTTTCCTGTGTGACTTAATCATGCAATACAGCAAGTTATTTACTTCACTCAGTAACAAGAGTAGCCCTTTTTGCATTCTTTCATCTTTCTATTTCCTAAGATAAGCATTAAATCATTAAACACATGACAAATCATCTAATAAGATATAGTATGTATGTAAAGTGCTGAATTGCACTGAGGATAGATACAATGAATGAACAAGGTGATTAAATAGCAAGTAAGTTTTTATCAGTAAACACCCACACCAAGTATCTTTAATTTACATTCTTGGAGCTATCTAACCACAGAAAGCAAGCACATAACAACTTTGTTTCTGTGTACAATATGGCCTGGTAGGTAATGGTGAGACTATTGGCAATGTGTGAAGTTTACAACTAGGCAAAACTTGCCCTTCTTTTATAAACTGTAAAATTATTTTTACTGTAATTATAAAATAAGTTCCATTCTTATATTTTTCACAATTTTAGTCACAGAAAGTATTTATGGATTTCTCTGCTACGAAGCTCTGTTATGTTCTTTTAAAATATACTTAAAGAATTAATGGTTTTATTCAATTTTAAAAGATTTTTAGTTCCAGCTCTTTTATATAAAGATGATAGAAAAGGTGACTATTTATGTGTCCTGGACAGTCTAACAATCTCAGCTGTCATGGATACGTTTAAAGAATTTTTGTTCTAATCACATATTACATACACACACACACACACACACACACACACACACATTTTGATATATACCACAGTTGTATAAGATCAAATTGTAAATGTTAATGATAAATTTACTTTGAAACCATTCAAATTGAAGGAGAAAAAAGCAGCAATGAAAATGGAATGATGAGTTTGGAATCATAAAACTTTAGAATGACAGAAGAATCAGAAGATCACGTGGTTCAACAATCTCATTTTTGGGATGAGAAGATTGAGCATCTCAGAGAGTACAGCCCCCTTAGACAGGTCCCAGTGGAATGGGTTGGATTGAGGTTCCATCTCCTGGCTAGGATTCCCTCCCCTGCACACAACTGCAGTCATACATGTTAAATGCCTCTGCATAGGCCAGTATCTTGCACTTCTGCAGTTCCTCCTAGGACTTGGAGCAGTGCTATCACAGATTGTTGCAGGGGTTCTTTCCTAATTATTTAACAGATCTCAAAACTTTTTCAATGGGAATGTTTAGAAAAACAACCCAACAAATCCTTGGTGGAAATACACTTAGAAAGGCAGTTCTTCCCCAGAGGGTTTCTGGATCAGAGTGTCTTTGTCATGAAAATGTATGTGAGCTAGAGGGAGCCCTAGACAGAAATTTCTCCTCCTCAAAGCAGTGCAGTAACCTCTGTCCCTTCATGCTGCAGAGCCCTTCTGTCCTCAGAGATTCCTGGGCCCTTCCTTTTCCCTTCCCACCTGCCAAAATCCACTGCATCTCCAGGTCCGCTCTCCACCTCTCAGGCACAGTCTCTGCATGCACCTGGACCACCATGTCCTCTTAAGGACACCTCCACTTGACCAGGTTCTGGCTTTGGTTTTTCTGAAGCCAGTTTCTGGGGAACCTATAGAAAGGGGTCCACACTAAGTTTTCCCAAATGCTACAAAGCAGAACTAAGTCCTTTTAACACTTCCCATAAATTTTCATCTTGCTGTGAATGACTGTCACTGAATTTTTTCATTTGTGTCTCAACTGGACAGGGAAAGTGAGGAAAGTTCAGCTAGAGCAAGTTTCATTGTCAGACAAATAAAAAATGTGTTGAATTTTCCTTTTGCCTAACTGAAAAAGGCAGCCCACCTCAGCTTGCTCAAGCTGAGTCATTCAGTCTCTTTTAACTGGGCCAGGATCTTACAGGAATAAATATTTAGGCATCTTGGGGACCTAGATTTGTAAACTCAGGCTTCCACATTTGAAACAAGTATCAGGGGTCCTGAGTGGGGATCACATTGCAGCCCTAGAAATCTAGATATCGTAAGAGCTTCTCACTCTTTTTCACAAAAAACCACTGAAGAACATTCCCACCAATGAAAGTGTGCATCAATGAAGTGCTGCTTCTGTTTGAGGCTTCTGCAGAAAGTATATCCAGGCATCTAGGCCCAGGAAGGGTCAAGGGCACCAGGGCTATTAAGGTTAAAAAGTGAGTACTCTCCTCTATCCACCCCCCTCACCATCTGGAAGTACAATCTGAGAAGCAGCACATGTGTTGTGGGTTCTAGGAGAAATTAGGTATGTGTAGAAGCAATTCTTGGTGAATGTGGACCACATGGCAGTAATTTTAAGTAAGTACAGAAGGTGGCTTTCAGGTAGCAGTAGGAACAGGTGCCCCAGTCAGAAGATTACATGGACCCAGAAGGGTTGTACATGGCAAATGGAAAGCTCTTCATGTGTTAGGTTGTCCCAGTGAACTTCTGAATTGCCATGGTCATGTGAGCAACCAGTTTCCAAAGAGCAATAATTGATAAGGTCCACTCAGAGGGGTCATGCTTAGGTCCAAAGTTTAGCAGAAAACCTGGACTGACTGTTTAGGGCAGCAGTTCTCAACCTGTGGGTTGTGACCTCTTTGGGGGGGTCAAATGACCCTTTCACAGGGGTCACCTAAGACCAAGGGAAAACACATATCAGATATTTACATTATGATTCATAACAGTAGCAAAATTACAGTTATGAAGTAGCAATGAAAATAATTTTATGGGGGTCACCACACATGACGAACTGTATTAAAGGGTCGCAGCATTAGGAAGGTTGAGAACCACTGCTTTAAGGTGATGGGACACATCCCTGACCATCAGCAATATCAGTAATGGGAGGTAGGAAATGGTGGGGGTGTGGGGAGAGCCAGGCTGGGCTAGATTCCCACATGTGGGTCTGTGTGCAGAGTTGACTGTGACACTGAATATAAGTTGTGGGAAAAATGGAATAGCTCAGTCTTTCTTGCTGAGTTTCCACAAAAATGACACATACCTGTTATGTAACCATGACTTACACTTTCCCAAGTGGCAGCCATTTTGTTGTTTGTGTGCCTTATGAGCTCGTTTCTTGGCTGCCTGCCAGTTTTGCTCTCCTGCCTATATAAGGGAATGGGACACTTTGGAAGAGAACTTTGAGCTATTATTGACAGAGAACTCCTGGGTTTGTTTGTTTCTGCTCCACTCCTGGACTAAAGGCTATGTTCAGGTTGCCTGCAGCTCCTCCATTGTGCTTTGGTCTGCTCAGATTCAGTGCAATCATTTGTGGCCTCTATTGTCTGCAATACATGTGGTGTCATGAACGGTACCTGCAGCAGATGGGTATGGAGCCTACTGCAACTTTGGAGAGTGGGATTGAGGAGTGACCTGCCACAAGTACATGGTACTTTATAATCCATCTCCTATCTACCTGGGTATCTTTTCAGGGGTGGCCTGAGGTGGATGGAAAGCTTGTTTGTATAGAGAAGGCTCTCCAGGCACTGAGACACCTTCAACAAGGTGAGCTCTCACACAGAGGCTGGGGCCATGGGATGGCTCTTTCTTATAGCCTTATGGGAAGAGTTGGAATCAACTCTGTGAGAAGCAGCATAATTCTGGGTGCTCCAAATCAAGCTAGACCAGAGGAAGATGCAGGTGCAAATTGTGGAGGAGACCAATCAGCCCCAGGTGCTCCAAACCTAGCTGTACCTGATGAAGGCACAGGTACAGGCTGTGGAGAAAAGCTAAGGAGCTAAGGAAGAGTGCCAATGCTTTCAGTCAGGGTCATATAGGTGATCTCCCATTGTTATGTCAGACTCTTCGGTGAAAGAAAAAGAAACAGTTCCAACAGTTACCCAGCCCTGGGTATTGGTAAGGTCAAGTCTGGGTGGCCAGCCTGAAATTAACCCTTTAGAAACCAACACTCCAACCTTATAGGGCTGCTGCATGGGACTTTACCCATAATGCATTTCCTTGAGCACAGAGCCCACAGCAACAATACAGGATACATCAAAGGACTACCAGACTTCTAGCAATAATTGCTAGGACTGCCAGAATCCACTGCCAGGTAGATCCTAAGGAGTCCCATCGGTCTTCAGTTGAAGAGGCAATGGCTTGTACCTCTGTGTCCATCTCAGCCAGGACTGTCTAAATAAGCTCAGCATGATCTGGGATATATACACAACATTCAACATGTAGTATAGCACATGTGCCACCTTCAGAGGCTGTCAATAAATCTAAGGCCATATAATTTTGCAGCACAACTTTACACATTTGTGCTGTTTCATCCAATAACAGGCTTAACGCCTGTTTAGTAACTTGAGCTGTGTGCACTGCTAAAACTCCTACTTGTAATTCTACATCTATGATAGCAGCCCCTGGCAGGGCAAGAGCAAAAGGGTAGAATCACCATGTGGCTCTACATTGGCAGTGCCAGTGGTGATGTATAACATCTCAATTAGTGGGCAATTAAGAAAGGATCACCAGTGCTCAACCAGCAATGTAAGGATGACCCCAAGTACATTGGCCAGTCCAATTTGCAGGTAAATAAGGCTATCTGTGGTGTTCACAAACCCAGAGGTATCTGGCTGGAAGGATATCTGTGGAGTGAATACCAGCATACTGGGCTCCATTCCACCAAGTGTGAGGTGTCAGCACTTGAATCATATTTTGACACAAGTGTGGGGATACCCAACCAGCTGTGCAATTAGTGGCTGATTGGTGCTGTTCTATACATAACAGGACTTATTCCTGTAATTCCACATGTTCCCCAACCACCCAATCCCACCCATTAGTCATTGCATAACCAAAGAGAGGGGCTTGGTTCTTGTGGTCCTTGTGGAGCAATTTGTTGACTGCCCGGTGACATTGGTCCCATTCAGCAGTGCTATTCCATGTTTGTAACCATGTCCAGTTGTTTAGGGAAACTGGGTGGATCTGCCACAGAAGTCTCTTAGCCCCACTGGTATTTTTGTGCAGATCCAACAATGGGAAACATTATGCACCTGAGCAAAAGTATGTGCTCAGGACAGGATACTATTGCCTGCTGTTCACTTGGGCAGTAGGACAAAGCAGACAGTGACACCATTAAAGTAAGATCTTTACCCTCTGGTAAAATACAGGCAATGTGTCCATCTTGTGACAACAATGTGGACAGTAAGGGCTTTGCCCCTGACCTATGATACCAGATTTGTTCCCCAAAAGTTTGGAAACAATGCAGTTCTAATGGGGTGATGGAATACAAAGGAAGAGGCCAGAGGGCAAGGACAAATATTTCTTTCAATATAGGACCTCTGGACTTTTTTGGTAGTCACCTGTATAGAGAGGGGCCATTGTCCTAACCATGGTTTCAAGGTCAATCCTTCCTTAAGTCCAACACTCCAAGGTCTATTATAACCAACAAAGGTTCATGGGATGCCTGGGTGGTCCAAGGCCTTGACCATGAGGCTTGCTTCCCTGGTGCCAATGAATCAGGAGCAGAGAGAAGTAATGACCCGTTACATACTTTTGGAACCATGTGTGGGTCAGCAGGGTTAAGGCATATTTTTTTAAAAGCAGGGTGGCTCTTGAATAACTGTCTAATGGAGACAAACCAGTGCATCTGAGTTGTTATTCAATAGCCTTACTGCAGTGGGCAGATTAGTTCCCATTTGCATAAACCAGGGCCCAAGACTTTTAATTTTTCTTTTGGTAGACCATTACATCATTCAATCCTTGTGGCTTGGGGTTGGTAAGGTACATGCTGCTGCCAATTGACATCATTTTGGCACTCCCAAGCCTGTACTTTGTATTCAGTCACTGGTAATTATCATAGGAGTCCCATAGGCAGCACCCAGCTGATCAAGTGCAGCAAGGGTATATTCTAGGGTGGCCACAGCCATAGCCCAGGCAAATCCTAACCCAGTTCTTGTATCCATTTCTGTGAAGGCATACTGACAACCAAGGGTCTGATACAGCCCACTTGCCACTCCTGAAAGAGCTGCCTACCCCTTGGAACAACATCTGCTTCTTGCAGGGGGTGATGCCGGTGGGGATGCTGTTCTGCATAAGCCTGACAGTCTAGCACAGCTTATTGACATTGTGCCTGGGTCAGGGATATGTATGCCCCATCAACAATATACCTACTCCATATTTCAGGCTCCAATGTGTAACTGGCTTGTCCTCACTTGAGCAAGAGCATAAGCAGCATCATTTCTAGGCACCTTCCAGCTAGCTGTTTCTCTATAAAGGAATAGTGGGATTCCACACCTTTCCATAATTGAGACCAAAAGCCAATGGGCACCTTATGAGCCCCATGTTTCTGCCATAAGCCCCATCCAAAGCCATTGTCATCTACTGAAACCATTAAAAGGAATGATGGGGTGGTGTCAACCACCTGTAGGGTTTGGGGTTGAGCCACGCTTGCTTGGTGACTTGAAATAAGTGTTCTATATCTGGGGTCCAATCCCAAGTAGCCCCTCATCATATCGGGCAATGTAAGGGGTGAGCTAAAGCTAAATGAGGAATAAACACTCTCCAATAACCTAACAAACCCAAGTAAGTCTGTAATTGTTTCACTGTTATTGGCTGGGGATATGCCTGTGTCTTATCTATGGCTGCCTCCAGCATAACCTTAGTCTCTGTAGGAGCTGCTGAACCCAGTCCATAACCTCATACGGACTGGCTAAGAAATCAGTAAGTCCCCCACATCATGTGAAGTGAATGTGTGTTGATTGTACCCTGATACAAATGCAGAGACTGTGAGTTCTCAGGCTGCACACAGCCAAGAAGGGACTGATAGGTATCTGCAGACACAGATGGAATTTATGTGATCACGATGTGGGTGCCAACTGATTGAGTTTTACTTGACCTACCCTTAATCCCTTTAGCTTGAACAGTAACTTAGACCACCTATTACTAGTTAACTCTGCTGATGTGTTTTTCAGCACACAGTCCCATAATCCCCTTTGTCTGCTAGCCTTAGGCACTTTGCAAACATCCTGTTAAGCTTTCTAAATAAAAAGTAGAGAATTGAGCCTCTGGAGTTCTCTTCCTTCAAGATGGCCTCTCCCTTTTCCTCTGATCAAACATTTGTGTCTGGAGTAGTTATTCCATGCATCTTAAGTATGTCCCAGCTGGCTGTAGACCCACAAGTCTTATCCAATCAGAACTCTCAAAAAACTGATAGACAACCCAGGCCCTTGGACCTTGTCTTCATTGATGACCCACCCTCAAGTATCAAGGGCTTCTTGCAGACTGGTGGCTGCAGCCTGGAGCTCTGTAAAAGAATCAGAAGTTAGTATTATATCATCAATATAATGAAACAGATGCAGCAGCCCTTCTGGCTTTTGCCAGGTGGCAAAGTCCAGAGCCACCAGGGTAGTACTGTGCAGGTATTCCTGGGGAAGCACCATGAAAGTTCATTGTTGTCTGTCCCACATGAAGGCAAACTGTTATTGACTCTCTGGCACTTTATCTGGGGAGAAAAATGAGTTTGCCAAATCTACAATGTAGTGATAATGTCCCAGTTCATGTGTGAATTTGTCCATAAGATCCAAAACATTAGGCACTTGCTTCATGCAACAGGGGCATCACCTTGTTTTGCTCCTGACAGTCCATAGTCATTTGCCAGGAGCCATCAGGCTTTTTCATTGGCCGTACAGAAAAACTGTAAGGGCTATACACTGAATGAATTATCTGGGCTTTTTCAAGCTTGAGTATGGTACGGCTAATCTCTTCATGTACTCCAAGTAACCAATATTGCTGTGTATGTACAAGAGGGTATCCTGGGGCAGTTCCAAGAGGACATAGTTGGGGTGCCCCTGAAAAATAGTCTTTACCACTTGTATATGCAAGCAGAATTCTTCCATTGTCATTGAGATTGCCAATACTTGCAATACATCCACCCCTAGAATATATTCTGCTATGGAGAGGATATAAACTTTATAGTCCTGTGAGGGCAATCATCTTATGCCCAAGGTCACAACCACTTGTTTGACTCATATCATCTGGCCACCATATCAATGGTGGCTGTAGGACCACTAAAGTGATCAAGATTTTCATACATCAAGGTATTATCAGTTCCAGTGTCCACAAGGGCTAGTACCCACTGAACATTATGGGGGGACCAGTAAATATTAAGTTCAATATGTGGCCTCCAGTCTCCCAGATCCCCCATTAGCTTGGTACCTCAGCCAGACCCCTAATCTGGGTAAAAATCGGTCAGTTTCAATTTTCAAATCGGGAGTTTAGCAGGTGGCAGGGGAGTAAATTGTTGATTTGGTTTCAGCTTCTTCCAAAGAGCCAGCATTATTCTGCAGCCTTCTGTTCTATTTTCTCTGTGGCTACCCCCACAGCCAAAAGATCAAACCATATCTGCTTTCAATTCACTTTTATTGCAGGCTGAATGCCGCCCTTTGGAGCCCCTCTGTTCTTTGGGTGTCCTTTGGGTGGGAGCCCATTAGCAGCTTCACTTGGCCACTTTTTCCTTTTGTTTCACTTCCACATCCCCCAATCACATCAGGGCAGATGTTATTTTATGTACCCACCAATCAACATGGGGAGCCAAAAGAGCCATCATAGTCCCATAAGTTTCCGGGGGTCCTGAAGCTAAGATGAAGTCCTTCATCCTAGCCGTGAAAACCTCCTCATCAGGGCTATTGTAATGCATCTGAAACATCATCTATCTCATGCTCATCTTCCATATAATTTGCACAAGGTCCGAGAAGATGGACCATTTGCTCACAGTCTCAGGCAATTCACCTGCATCCACCCAAGCCATTCAGGACACTACCATTAACCAATTGATCAGGAAATGATTCCCAGCACCATGGTTAGTATGGACAATATTTTATAGACTTTGTCATAAGGAGGAGAGTCCCATAATGGAGGCCAGTTGGTTCATTTCATCAGAAGACAGTTTTGTTCCACCCCATCATCCCACAACCTCAATAGCCAGTCTGGTACCATTTTCCTGCCCCTTTGGCATTCCTGCTTTGTCACTTCCTGTAATCCAGCAGGTGAGTATGCAGTCATTGTCATATGCTGCTTGGTCTGGGGGGCCCCCTGCGGTTGACCCCCTGGATCCTTTGGCTACTCCAACTTGACCTTGTGTGGCACTAAGAGGTGAGCCTGCAATATGGGTATTGGACTACCCACCCTGGAGTCCACCCTGGAGGATCATACAGACTCCTCTGAGCCCTGCAGTGTACATTCAGCAGCCACCAGGTGCTTCTTCAGTGTTTCTCCCTGGTGCTGCAACTGATGTGCCTATTGATCTTGCTCCTGCATCTCCAGGCTGGTGTGCCACAGCGCCGCCAGAAACATCCAAACTACATGACTGGCTGCATCCCAGTGTGCCAGAGGAATGTTCAGTTCCATGGGGCCTTTCAGGCAACCTCAGTTATGGGCTTCCACCTGGGGAACTTCAGGGATGCTGGGGGAAGTACTCACCTCATCCTATTGTGGACTGTGACAAATGTTAGACCTGAGCTGCTTCAGCAGCAAAAGTTTTGGCAGTGGCATGCCCAACTGGAAAAAAACTGCTGAGCCGACATGAAAAAATAAAAAGCAAGCCACTTTATTGCATACCTGGGTCTATATACATATACATTCAAACAAAAGTGGCATTTTGTGGCATGTGCCCAGTGGCATTTGGTTTTGTCAGTTCTGGGAGTTACCCAGCCCCAGGCATTGACCATTTATGATAAGGTCAAGTCTGGGTGGTGAGCCTGGCTTTAACCCTTTAGAGACCAACAAGGGCAAAGAAGTGCCAGCAGTCAATTATGGCTGTGGGGGACTAAGGAGCCCTAGCAGTCCATGATGGCTGGGGTGTGTGTGTGTGTGTGTGTGTGTGTGTGTGTGTGTGTGTGTGAAGCATTCAAGTGGCCCTAATGTATACAGGCTCTGAATGTTCCCTTTTGTATGAAAATCTAGAGAAATTTGCTGGTGCCCCAGTAGTCATTGATGGCAATGGGGATGGGGTGGGGTGGAAGGGCAAAGCATTCGAGTCAAACCCACAGACATCCTGTTGAGGATAGTTATCTGCCACTGCAGACATAGATTTTATGTGTCACTCACCCCTGAGTATATCCTAGAGGTGGATATTTTGCAGGGGTGGTGGTTGAACACCACAACAGGAGAATTTCACCTCCAAGTGCAGGTGGTGAAGGCCGTAGTGCAGGGACATGCTGCATATGCACCTTTGTAGCTGCCCCCTCCCTGGCAGATTGTACACACCAAGCAGTACAAGCTGCTTGGGAACCATGAGGAGATAACTGGGATGATATGGGAACTGGAAAAGGGTATATTACACACCACCTATGGTCTGTATAATGCCTCAGTGTGGACAGTGAGGAAGCCAGATGACACCTGATGAATGACAGCTGACTACTGGGAATTAATTGAGGTAGTGCCGCCTTTGCATATAGCAATCTTGTCAGTGGTGGACCTGATGGATCACCTGAGTCAGGGGATGTGGACCTATCATTTGGTTGCTGATCTTGCTAATACCTTTTTCTCCATTGACATAGCCTTGGAGAGCCAGGATCAATATGAATTAATGTGGGAAGGCTGACAGTGGACTTTTACGGTCATTTCCCCGGGGTATTTGCATAGCCCCATGCTGTGCCATGAACTGGTAGTGGGGCACTTGGCACAATAGTCCTGACCTGAGAATGTACTTCCGTACCACTGATGATATCATGTTAACTAGTGACTCTCTTGTAGCTCTAGATGGTGCTGTTCCTGCTCTCCTAACCTACCTAAAAACATGTGGTTGGACACTTTACCACAAGAAGCTGCAAGAAGGGCCTGGCTTGTCTATCAATTTCTTGGGGGATTTTTGGTTGGGCAAAACAAAAGTTATGCCCAACATATTTATAGATAAGATCCAGCCTTACCCTGTGCCTACCATTATTAAACAATTGCAAACCTTTTTTTGGACTCCTGGTATGTTGGAGAGTACTTATGCCCCATTTAGCCCAATTGCTAAGGTCCTTGTATTGCTTGGTTAGGAAAGGGATTTGTGGGACTGGACAGAATGGGTCCAGGTGGCTTTTGACTCCTCCAAGGATACCATTAAGGTGGCCCAAGCTCTGCATGTGTTTGACCCTGCACTGTCTTGTGAACTGGACATACATCTCACTGCAGAGGGCTTTGGCTGGGGCCTTTGGCAACATGCTGAGTGCTTGCAGCAGCCCATAGGCTTCTGGTCCCAATTATGGAAGAGGGTTGAGGCCTGTTACTCTTTGGAAAAACAATTGGTGGCTGTGTATGCTGCCCTTTGGTCAACTGAAAGCATTATGGCTACTGCCCCTGGACTACATGGACCACATATCCTATCACAGGGTCGATCATGATTGGGACACAGAACCACAGAGTGGCACTGCCCAAGCCCTTATGCTGGCAAAGTGGAGGGAGGGGTGCATATTTGCAACAACACAGTGTTCTGAGCAATAGTCCCTTGATAGCTGAGCTCCAAGTAGTCCTCAGGCCTATGACTTATGTGGCTATGTAAAATCCAAGTTCTCAACACTTGGAAAGTGAGCTGAAGGCCAACCACTTCAAGAAAGGGCAAGCACCTATCCCAAGAGACACTTAGTATATAGACAGCTCCAGCAAGGGCCAACCCTCACAGTGGACTGCTGTCATCTTCCACCCTCCCACTGAGACTATTTTGCCTGTGATATTATAGTTTGTTGTTGTAGTCTTTACTGTTGCTGTGGTATTTGGATGCAATGTAACACATTCCTTGCACAGGGACCATCTTGGATGATGTCTGTTGCACAGATTGTGAGGTGAGAAACCCTGAAGGGAGAGACAGTGGAAAAAATGAAATCACTCAGTCTCTCTCACCAAAATTCCACCAAAATGACATACACCTGTTATGTAACCATGACTTGTGCTTTCCCAGGTGGCAGCCAGTTTGTTGTTTATGTGTCTTCTGAGCTTGTTTCTTGGCTGCCTGCCACTTTTGTTATCTTACTTTTGGAGGGGGTGAAATTATGGGAGAGAGCTATGAGCCATTGACAGAGAACTCCCAGATGCCATGTTTGTTGCTACTCTGCTTCTAGAATACAGGTTATGTTCAAGTTGCCTGTGGCTCCTCGAATTTGCTTGGGTGCACTCAGATCCAGTGTGAACATTTCTGGCCTCAGTCATTTTCAATACATTAGTTCAAATGTCCTCCCCAGAAACTCATGTGCTTGTGAGCCTAGGAAACTAGAAGAAAACATCTTTCAGCACCCCCTTCCTTAGGTCTCAGGAAGATCGAATTTGGAGGAATGTCAGGTCACAACCCTGCTTCTAATCCACCAGGAAACTGCAATCAGCCACAGATTGTCTCACAAGGCAGTGCTCTCACAGATCTTAGGGAGCCTGTGAAATCTGTGTTTGGAGTTGGTTACTAGTAACATACCCTAAGATGAGAATGCTGTGAAAGTGATTTATTTAAAAGAAATGTCAGGGGAGAATTACCAAGGAGTAGAGAAGCAGGGTGGGAAGGGAAAGTGATGGATAGCATGAATTTAGCATAGTCCAGTCTTGGCCCAATGCTGTGTGCCCCTCCTCAAGGCATGGATCTGGGCACTCCTATTTTTGCCATTATTCCCTCCCTACGAACTACCCCAGGCAGATGTCACCTTTCAGACTCTTGCGCTCTCAGAGCTTCTGGGCAAAGCCACCCCAGACCTCTAGGGTTGTCAGTGCTGAGTTGCTTCAGCATGGAAAACTTTGGAGGTGGTATATCCATTTGTAAAAAGGCACATGAAGCTGACATATGGAAATCATAAACAAGTAAGCAAGCAAGCAAGCTACTTTATTGCGTACCTGGAACTATACATAAGTATTCCAACAAAAGTGGCATCTTGCCACATCTGCCCAGTTGTGGTTGTTTTCCTTTCCCATGGTTACATAAATCAATACATGCCCTCTAAATACCAGCTCCAGGAGTTACTTAGCCCAGGGCATTGACCATTTATGGTAAGGTCAGGGAGGTGAGGATGGGGAGCAGGCCTGGCTGTTAACTCTTTACAGTGATCCTGGCTGTAGCCCTTTACAGCAGGCCTGGCTTTAACTCTTTTGGTACTAACACGGGTATACTGCCCTCTCTGAAGGAAGCAGTCTAAGCCCTCTCAGAAAGAAGCAAACACACAGCTGGGGGATGGTGTGGAGTACTGGTCATGCAGATCCAAGGGAATCTGGGCAAAGCAACAGTAACAGTGTTCCATTTGAGAAAGAACTCACTTTTGAGTCCTATGTGAAAAGCTCACCATTATGGGAGTGCTACAAAGAACCGTAAGCTCTATAGATTGAAAGTTTCATTGTGAATCTGGAAGCTGGGTTGTCAGGTGAACACAGGGTCTGGGAATGGGAGCTGATAAGGCTGAGAAATAGCAGTGGTGGCACATGTGCAATTAATTTGCCATTACAAGATCATGAGCTTTGCCCTGGCCTTTGCCATTCAAGCTGAAAAGACCTTCAGCTGCAGGTGGAAGTGACCCATCTCATCTCACCACACTCTGCTCCCAGACATGCAGTGTATAACTACTCAGGTGGGAACCACTTGGAACCTGAGCCCCAATATCCTAATCCTTTTCTGTGGGACAGAAGGTACAGGATTCCATCCAATGAAGTTCCTGGGGGAGTATTTCCTCTATTCAGGGCACTTTTATAATCCTATTATAATCAAGAGGGCACAAAGTCAAGAGTTAAGCTTGAGATAAAGCAGCCAGAGTAGATGGCTTGGAGAAATGTGAGATGTGTATTAGGACTGAAACACAAAACTGAAGAAACAGAAGGACAGATAGAGGGTACAGAAGGTATGGGGAAAGTGAGTAATCAAATAGGATGTGGGGGAAGTACCCAAACCCTGATATATGGTGATGGCTTAATTTCTAAACAGAGGAGCTTCACTTCAGTTAAACTGAAACTGCAAAACCAGCTCAAATCAGTCCTATCCTTTTTTTATTTTTTAACATGATAACAAGTTGCTTTTCAGAGAAAACAGACCCAAACCAGAGACATGCAGCTGAAGTATGTCCACAGGAGAAAATTTTTACCTTTAGTTACACCAAGAACCAAAGTTTCATTTTGCCCCCCACAGAACCAAATGACCAGGACATAACCAGAACTTGAATAACAGAACCCATTTAGAAGTGAAGAGCCCATTGTTCTGGAAGCTGCATTGCTGAAGCCCCTGATCACATCTTACCATAAATAGTCAAATTCCAAAGACATCCAATCAAAATCTGCCCTGTCAGCACTTCCATATACCAACCTGTTCTCTCAATTTCTTAAAAATCTCCCCAATCTCTAAATTGGGAAGGCAGATTTGAGCCTTGCCACTTGTCTTTTTGTTGGTAGACTTAGCAATGAAAGCTTTTCCATTTTTCAAAAGCTGATTTCATAATATTGGCTCTCATGTGTGTCATACAGCCTTATTAAGTGAGAGAACTAAAGGGATAAAATAATGCTTTGTTTTCTGGGTATATTAAATACATTTATACTTCATTTCTCAGAGAAAGCTGAAAATATGAAAATGCTTAACCTTTTCCACTTGACATTAAATTTTATAATGAAACGTGTCATTGAGACAGATGATAGATAATACAGAGATAGGTAAAAATTTTAAGCTGTTTTAAAGTATATTTGATCTTGTGCATATATCTTAATGCTTAGACACCATAAGATTTCACAATTTTTGCCTGGCATGTTAACTTCTGGCAGATTGTCCCTGTCTTCCTAAGATTTGCCTTTACAAACAGCCCTTGGGTATTCAGGCTGGTGTGCAGTTAGATCAGAGTAGACATAAAGCTGAAAAAAAAATACTTTGAAATCATAAAGCAATTTGAACACAAAGCTTCATACTGCAAGCCTACCCCTTTGCCCCCTGTGGGGCAAGTGAAATCATTCAGGCTTTCTCACCTAGTGTCTTATCAGTAGGATGTGCACCTGTTATGTAACTGTGACTGGCACTGTCCTAGGAGGCAGCCATTTTGTTGTTTAGGACCTTCTGAGCTTGCCTTTGGCAACTTGCCATCTAGAAAGACAAGATGGGTTGAAGGAGGTGATGACCTGGGAGCCACCTAGACCTGGAACCTAAAGCTAGAGAGACTAGATTGGGAGCACGTTATGGGATATAGAGCTGTAAGCTAGTCATGGAGTATGAGCTATTGAGGGAAAACTCCCCGGTGCCACTTGTTGCTGTGCCACTTCTGGAATAAAGGATATGTAAAGTTGCCTGTGGCTCCTTGATTCTTCTTTTGTCTGCCCAGATCCAGTATGAATCTTCCTGGCCTTAGTCATTAGCATTACACTCACCCATTGTGTCAGAATCCAGTAGAGACAGAACCCAGTAGAGGCAGCATAGATGCCTCAGATAGTACAATGGGACTGGCAGCCTTTGGTTACAAGGAGGCAGCTCTAGGAAGTCTCAAGCTTGGAGCCCCATTGACTGCCACATCCCACCACAAGGGTGGTGCCCTGAGACTAAGGTAACTCAAACATTGAAAGAGTTCCCACCACCTCAAAGAATAAGGGGCATTATTCAACACTGAAGTGATACCACCCCACCAAGATCCAGATGGAGCCAGTAGTGCAGGTAAGAGAAAACAAAATTTTATGTTATACAACCACCTGAAAAATAAAAGAAAGACCACTACTTATCAACCTGCTGAATTATTGAGAGCAAAATAGTATTTAAAAAGGAAAAGAGATCTCTATCTCAAATGCCTGACAGAGAAATAATCCATCAAGTCCTGTGAGTAAATCAATATAACAAGGTAGCTCAGAAAAAAAAATGAAAAGATTCCAGAAACCAAATTCAAACACATGAAAGGCTATGATTTAAATGATGTAGAATCCAAGATCGCAGTTATGAAAAAACTCAATGAGATACAAGAAAACTCAAAAAAGCAATTCAGTAAGCTAAGAAATAAAATCAATCAATAAAGGTAGTACTTTACAAAGAGATCAACACTATTAAAAAAAAAAGCACAGAAATTCTAGAGCTGAAGAACTCAATAAATGAAATGAAGAAAGTGTTAAAGAGGAATAGAAACACAGCAGAGCAGATGAAAAAGAGAATCAGTGAGCTCAAAAATTAGAAATCTATAAATAACTTAGGTAGAAAAAGAGAGAGAACTGAGAATTAAAACAACAAAACAACAACAGAAGACCTATAAGAACTACCTGACTTTATTAGAAGAGAAACATAAGAATAATAGGTATACCAAGAGAAGAAAAAAGAAACACTATTCTAAATATATAGTCAATGAAACCTCTCCAAACATATAAAAAAAGCTGAACCCTCAAATTCAGGAAGCTCACAGAACACCTAATTATCTCAATGCTAAAAGATGTATTATATTAAAGTTGTCAAAAGTTAATGGCAAAGAAAAAATTATTAAGGCAACCAAGGGGAAAAAAGGACTATAATCTATAATGGAAACCCCATTAGATTATGATTAGATTTTTTTTTTTACCAGAAACCTTATAAGCCAGGAGAGAGTGGAATGCAATATTCAAAATATTGAAAAAGAGAAACTACCAGCACCCTCCAAATATACAACAAAGGTTTTCTTTACATATTTAAAAAAAACAACAATAAATGCTTTCAAGACAAATAAAAACTGATGAAATTAACCAACTATAAGACCTGAATTATAAGAAATGTAGGAAGAAGATCTTTTACCTGAAACACAAAAACAAAAATATACAAAATTTCGAGTAAGATGACATAAAGACAGACAGAAGCTAAAAATTGAAACTCTATTTCAGGATATGGTATTAAACAATTATAACAAAAATTAAAGGAAAAGAGCATTTACAAAAAGATTATAATTTTTGCAATTTGAAAATAAACACACAGCATAAAAAGGGATAATTTGTGACAATAAAAACATAAAAAGGGAGGAGAAAAATAAATAAACTTGCACAGGTTAATAGAGATAACATGCAATCAGAAAACAAGAAATACTGTACATATGAAACTTTTTTTAGCATTAAATAATGGTAACCACAAAATAAAAATCTAGAGCTGAGACATGTAACAGACACATAAAAGAGAAAATGGAAAAAAAAATCACAGAAAACCACCAAGCTAAAATAGAAGAGAGAAACACAAGAGAAAATAAACAATGGGGAGACAGAGCAACCAAAAAAAAAAAAAAAGATAAAATGGCTGTAGTAAATCCTCATATATCAATTATCAATGTAAATGTAAATATACTAAACTCACCAATCAAAAAAACACAGAGTAGCAGGATGGTTTAAAAAGCCAGAGAACTTTATGTTGCCTTCAGGAGATCCATGTCAGCTACAAAAACAAACATAGATCAAAGTGAATGGATGGAAGATGATATTCCAAGCTAATTGCTTCTAGAGAAAAGGGAGTGCAGCCATACTTGTATCAGAAAAAAAAAATAGATGTCCAAATAAAAAAGATGAGAAGAGACTAAAATGTGCATTTTATAATGATAAAGGGGTAACTGCATTAATATATATATGCACCCAGACTGGGAGCACCAAAATATTTAAAACAACTACTAACAGAACTAATGGGAGAAATTGACACAAATGAAATCAGAGTTGAGGACCTGATTACCCCATTGACAGCACTGGATAGAGCATCCAGACAGAAAGTCAATAGGAAAATATTGTCCTGAAATGATATATTAGATCAAATAGAAATAATCTGTATTTTTAGAACCCTCCATCTCCCCCCCAAAAAAGACAGAATATACATTATTCTCAAGTGCATACTGAACATTCTCTCAAGGGTAGGTCATATGTTGGGGCACAAAACTAGTCTCAATAAATTTAAGATTGAAATAATACCAAGCATATTTTCAAACCACAATAGTATGAAACTGAAAATAACAAGAAGAAAGCTGGAAAAACCACAACTCTGTGGAGATTAAACATGTTACTGAACAACTATTAGTTAAAAATAAACTAGAAGAAATTATGAAAATATATATAAAGACAAATTTAAATGAAAATACAACATATTTGTATTAAAATTTGGAGATTTGCAAAAATATTATTAAGAGAGAAGTTTATGGCATTACAGACTTATCTCAAGAAAGAAGAAAATTTTCAAACAAATCATCTAACATTATAGTTTAAGAAACTACAAAAATAGGACCAAGTTTAACTCAAAGGCAGTAGAAGGGAGAAAATTAAAATTAGAGCAAAAATAAATGAAAGAAAGAATAAAAAGACAATTAAAAAAATTAGTAAAACACACAGCTGTTTTTTTTAAAAATAAATGAAATTGACTAATTTCTGGCTAGACTCACTAAGAAGAAAAGACAAAAGACTCAAATAAAGTCAGATGTGAAACAGAAGCTATAAAAGATACCACAAAAATACAAATAATTATGCAAAGATAATATGAAAGGCTATATGCTACAAAATTAGATAACCTAGAATAAATGAAAAAATTATAAGAAATATATAACCTTTTTAGACAATGAAGAATTTTAAAACCTAAATAGATAAATCACTAGTAAGAAATTAAAATAATAATTAAATTTCTACCAAAAAATAAGAGTTTAGAACCAGATGTCTTCACTGGTGAATTCTACCAAATGTTCAAAGATTTAATTCCTGTCCTTCTCAAACTCTTCCAAAAAATTGACCAGAAACTACTTCCTAACTCAATTTAAGAGGCCCTGATACTCAAACCAGTCAAAGACAACACACACACACACACACACACACACACACACACGTCAATATATCTGATGAACATAGATGCAAAAATCCTAAACAAAGTACTAGCAAATCAAATACAACAATACATTAAAAGAATCACATACCATGATCAAGAGGGGTTTGTTGTGAGGAATTAAATGATGGTTCAACATACACAAGTCAATTAACGTGATCTACTACATTAAGAAAATAAAAGATATAAATTATGATTATATCAACAGATGGAAAATGAGTATCTGGCACAATACAATATCCATTTGTGATAAAAACACTCAATAAGTAATGGGTACAGAAGGATAGTACCTCAACATAATGAAGGCCGTATAACAAACAAACTGCTAATATCATACTCAGTGGTGAAAAACTGGAACCTTTATCTCTAACATCAGGAAAAAATGAGGATGCCCACTCTCACCACAGTTATTCAAAATATTATTGGAAGTCCCAGACAAAGAAACTCGGCAGGAAAAAGTAATAAAATGTATCCAAATTGGAAATGAAAAGTAAAAGTCTCACTATTTGCAGATGACATAATTCTATATATAAAAAACCCTAAAGACACCACTGAAAGACTATTAGAAGCAATAAATATATACAATAAAGTTTCAGGATAGAAAATCAATATACAAAATTTCATTGCATTTTTATATACTAATAACAAGATATCAGAAAGAGAAATGAAGCAAACAATCACATTTACAATGGCAACAAAAAGGATAAACTACATAGGAATAAATTTAACAAAGGATGTGAAGTACCTGTACAATGAAAACTACAAGATATTTTTGAAAGAAGCTGAAAAAACAAAGAACTGAAAAGATAGTTTGTGTTTATAGACTGAAAGAATTAACACCGTTAAAATGGCCATATTGCCTAAAGCAATATGCAGATTTAATGTAATCCTTCTCAAAATCCCAAAGGCATTTTTCACAGAAATACAACAAAAATATCCTCAAATTTATATAAAACTACAAAAGTCCCTGAGTAGTCAAAACAGTCCTGAGAAAAAGAACACAACTGGAGGTATCATACTCCCAAACTTCAAACTATACTACAGAGCTACGATAATCAAAACAGCTTGGTATTGGCAGAAAAACAGACGCACAGACCAATGGAACAGAATTGAGAGCCCAGAAATAAACCCACATGTATATGGGCAACTAATTTTCAACAAAGGTGCCAAAACTTACAATGGAGAAAGGGAAGTCTCTTCAATAAGTGATGCTGGGAAAATTAGAAAGCAATATGCAAAAGACTGAAACTAGATTGCTATCTGACACTACACTCAAAAAGTAACTAAAAGTAAATTAAAGACTTGAATATAAAACCTGAAACAATTAAATACACAAAAGAAAATATGGGCACTAAACTTATGGACCTTGATCTGAGTGGGGATTTTGTGAACTTGACACCAAAGGCAAAGGAAGTAAAAGCAAAACAATAAAATGAATGAGAATACATCAGACTAAAAAGTTTCTGCACAGCAAAAGAAGCCATCAAAGAAACAAAATGGCATTGAATGGGAGAAGGTATTTGCTTGCAGACAATACCTCAAATAAGATGATACCCAAAATATATAAGAACTTATAAAACTCAACAATAGCAATAACAACAACAAAAACAATCTGATTAAGAAATAGGTAGAGGACCTGCCTATTTTCCAGTAACACTTACAGATGTCCAGCAGATATATAAAAAGATGCTCAGCATCACTAGTTCTAAGGGAAATGCATAATCAGATACCATTTTATATCCATCAGAATGGCTATTATCAACAAAAGAAGAAGTAACAAGTGTTGGAGAATACATGAAGGAAAGGGAACCTGCACATACTGTTGGTGGAAATGTGAATTGGTACAATTACCATGAAAAATAGTATAGAGGTTCCTCATAAAATCAACAATTAGTACTACCCTATTACCCAGCAATCTCTCTGCTGGATATCTATCCCAAATTTTAAAAACACTTATATGTATGTACATATGTATGTATATATTTATTGCAGTGTTTTTCACAATAGCAAAGACATGAAAACACCCTAAGTGTGCTTCAATGAATGATTGAATAAAGAAGATGTGGTACATATATACATATATACAATAGAATACTACTCAGCCATTAAGAGTATGAAATATTGCCATTTGGAGCAACATTGATGGGTCTAGAGAGTACTATGCTATATGAAATAACTCACGTGGATTAGGGCAATAATGTGTGAGATATAAAATAAAAATCAATCTATGAACAAACAAAATAAAAACTCATAGATACAGACAACATAATGGTGGTTATCAGAGGGGTAAGGGTGTTAAACACATGGTGATGAAGGAAGACTAGGCTTTGTGCTGTGAGCACACAATAGAGTATACAGATGCTGTGTATAAAGTTGTATGCCTGAAATTTATATTATGTTATTAACCAATGTTACTTTAATAAATTTAATTAGAAATAAATAAATAATTCTCCTCTGCTGAAGTCACCTTTGGTAAACATCTACATAGGACACAAATATATTCACCTTTTTTAGGAAGTTGGCAAGATGACAATTAGAGAGGGGATCACTGAAACCTCTCTGGTATCCAACCTGGGAAACCCTGAGTGGCACAGTCTCAGCTGAGAGATCCATGCAGTGCAAAAATACACCTGAAGATCACAGAAACTAGAACAAGTGGAAGAAGAGGGAGGATGCAGAGTTGTTTGGAGACTTGCAGCTGTGGATTGCAACCCATGCCTGCAGATGAGGAACCAACTAAGACTGAGCAATGTGGTCCAGGGTGGGCAGAAGGCCAAATGATGGCAAGAGCAGAGGCAAGAGCAGCTGAAACCCTGTGAGATTGAGGGAGGCTGAAACACTATGAGACCATGGGTGAGTTTGATCAAGTGGCAGTGCATTAGGGCCTTAGCTGGAATGCCTCACCTGGGGTGACTCAAAGGCTGAACAAGCATCTGAACTACCTTGGGTGGAAATAGATTCCCCAGCTGCAGTATCGCACCACTCTGAGAAACTTGAAATTGAGAGCGGCTGCATAGAAATGCTGAAACACTGAAACATGGTCCAGGGTGAAATGTGGGCTCAAGAGAGAGAGAAAGCCTGAGTTCATGGTGAGCACTTGCCCTGAACAATGTGAGCACCATTAGTTATCAGCTTGCCTTGCATCAGCCTTTTTCCTGTTCCCATTGCTCAGTTTCCCTGATGAAGCTCAGAAAACAGATTACCACAGACCTCCCCACCTCCAAGCCCAGTCAAAGGGTAGAGATCCCTAGCTCTCTACCAAAGCTTGCTCCCCAGTGCCTCCTAGTGTCTTTTCTACAGCAAGGCACTACAGTGGTACCAACTGGGAAGAGAGAGACCTCTCCATACGTGCCACAGAAAAAGTCCTCATGCCCAGTGAAAGAAAAAGAAATTTCAAACAATATGAGTACATTAGAACTTAAATCTGCTCATTAAAAAAAATGAAAAATCTTCAGAAAAGAATCTCATAAATCTGGAAATATATAATCTAAGTGACACAGAATACAAGGCCGCAGTTCTACAATCTTTTAGAAAAATGAAAAAATATTGGCAGAGCACTCTGACTGAGATGAGTGATCTCAGACAGAAAGGAAGTCTCTGAACAAAACGAACATTTTAACAAAGAATTTGAAAATATAATAAAGAATCAGGTGGAAATTTGAGAGATAATGCAATAAAAGAACTGAGAAATGAACCAAACAATATAGGAAATAGGGCCAACCAGATAAAGGAAATAATTAGTGATATTGGAATATGGAAACTATGGAGAAAGAAGATGACAGGGACTTCAGAATCAAAAGGATTGAAAGAACTCAATTCTTTCTAATGGAGTCAGAAAGAATTATCTGACTCCATTAGAAAAAATATTGTTAGAATCTACAGAGAGCACACTCTAACAAATGCCAGATGAGAACTTTCCAAACCTATGGAAATATCTGAAATCCCAAATTCAAGAAGAAAATAGGTCCCCTACCTACCTAGACACTAGCAGATCTTCTCCAAGGCATATTACATTAAAGATGTAAAAAATCAAAGACAAAGAGACAATTCTAAAGGCCTCCAGGAAAATATATATATAACATTTAAAGAAAACCCCAGCAGGCTATCATCAAATTTCTCAGAAGAAACTCTGCAAACCAGGAAGGAGTGAATCAAATATTCAAAATATGAAAAGAGAGAAACTTCCAGCCAAGAAGAAATTATCCAGCAAAATTATACTTCAGATATGAAGGAGGAATAAAGACCTTCTTAAGCATACAGAAGGTGAGGAAATTCTCTATCATGAAGCCAGCATTTCATGAAGGAGACTCTTCAACCTGAAAAATGAAATGGGAAAGAGTTGGGACAAGAAAAAAGAAATTAAAAAGGTAGGAAGTAATGGACATAGGAAATCTTCATTTATCAATCATTACTCTTAAGGTAAATGGACTGAACTCACCAATCAAAAGGCACAGAGTAGCACCTGAATTAAAAAAGAAAACCAATTCACATGCTGTCTCCAAGAGACACACCTCAGGTATAAGGACAAACACAAACTCAGAGTGAAGGGATGAAAAACAATACTCCAAGCAAATGACATCCAGAGAAAAGCAGGAGTTGCCATGGTAATATCTGATGAAACAGACTTCAGGATAAAAAAGATAAGAGAAAAATTGGATATTTCATAGTGAAAAAATGGAACAACATAACAAGAAGAAGACATGACACTCATTAATATATATGCCTCCAATTGCAAAGCACCAAAATATACAAAGCAACTACTAACAGATCTGAAAGGAGAAACTGACAAAAGCACAATTATAGTAGGGAACCTAAACACCTTCTTAACAACCATGGTCATATCATCCAGACAGAAAATAAATAAGTAAATATCAGCTTTAAATGATACATTATAGCAATTGGACATAATAGATATTTATAGGACTCTTCATCTGAAAACAAAAAATTATACTTTTTTTCCAGTGCATATGGAACATTCTCAAAAATAGACCATTTACTGGGACACAAAACTAGCCTTAGCAAGTTCAAGAAAATTAAAATCATACCAAGTATATTCTCAGACCACAAAGCTTTGAAATTGGAGATCAACTGAAAAATAAAAAGAAAAGATCACATATACATGGAGATTAAACAACATCTTATTAAAAAATGACTGGATAAAGAAGAAATAAAGAAATAAAAAAACATAGAAGCTAATTACAATTAAAATACAATGTATCAAAATTATTGGGATGCAGCAACAGCAGTAATAAGAGAAAAATTTATATCATTATAGGCCTACCTTAAGAAACAAGAAAAATCACAAGTGAATATCCTAACATCCTATCTTAAAGAATTAGAATAAGAATAACAGAAAAAAAACTAAAGTCAACAGAAGAAAAAATAATCATAAAAATTAGAAGAGAGTTAAATAAAATTGAGAATAGAAAGACAATAGGAAAAATTAATGCAACAAAGAGCTGGTTCTTTGAAAAAAAAATCAATAAAATTGACAAGCCCCTAGACAGGCTAACCAAAGAATGAAAAGAAAGCACATGAATATCTAAAATTAGAAATGCAAGTAGAGAAATTATGACTGAAACCACAGAAATACAAAGGATCATAAGAAAATATTATGAAGAGCTTTATGCCACCAAATGTAACAACCTAGAAGAAATTGAGAAGTTTCTAAAAACATGTACTCTACCTTGTCTGAAACAAAAAGAACTGAATATTGACTCTGTACATGAGGTTTTGTTTTCAGTTTTCCCAGCACCATCTACTGAAGAGGATTCTTTTCCTTATTGCATATTTCTTGCTTCTTTATAAAAAATTATTTGTCCATATATTCGTGGATTTATTTCTGGGTTTTCAATTTTGTTGCATAGGTCTTTATGTCTGGTTTCCTTCCGATACCAAGCTGATTTGATTATTGATGTTTCGTAGTATAAATTGAAATCAGGGAGCATGATACCACCAGCCTTATTCTTTTTATGTAGTATTGCTTTGGCAATTTGAGGTCTTTTGTGGATCCATACAAATCTGATCATTTTTAAATCTATTTTGTGAAAGTATGTTTGTGGGATTTTGATGGGAGTTGCATTAAATAGTTTAGTGTTTACCTGGGAGCAAGGGGGGAAGGGGTGGCAAAAGAGGGAGGGGGTGGGAGAGGAGGGAGGGGGAGCCAAATATATGGTAATGGAAAGAAAACTCACACAGATGGTGAACATATGATACAACAAATAGACGATGCAGTGTAGAATTGTACACTAGGAACCTATGTAATTTTTGCTAACCAATGTCACCCCAATAAGTTTAACTATAAAAAAATATTAAAAAACAGAAGAACTGCATAATCAAAATTGACCAATCAATAGTATTGAAATGGAAACAATTATCCAAAACCTCCCCAAAGGCAAGAGTCCTGGACTAGATGCACTCACCAACAAATTTTACCAAGCATTCTAAAAATTAATGCTTATTCCCAGATTCTTCCAAAAAATTGAAGATGATGCAATACTTTCCAACTCATTCTATGAGGCCATCATTACCCTAATACCAAATCCTGGTAAGGACAACACACACATAAAAGAAACCTATAGACTAATATCTTTGATCAACACAGATGCAAAAACCCTAATCAAAATATTAGCAAAAACAATACAACAATGCATTGAAAAGACTATACACCAGGATCAGGTGGAATTCATCTCAGGAGCACAAGGATTGTTTAATTTATGCAAAGCAATCAATGATACACCACATGAAGAAAATAAAAGATAAAATCCATATGATCATATCTGCTGATGCAGAAAAAGCATTTGACAAGAGGCAACATCAATTTATGATCAAAACACTGAATAAAATGAGTATACAAGGAAAGTACCTCAACATAATAAAGGCCATATATGACAAACCCTCAACTAATATCTTACCAAATGGGAAAAAGCTGAAGCTCATTCCCTTAAAATCAGAAACAAGACAGGAATGACCACTGTATCTACTGCCTTTGAGCTTAGTACTGGAAGTTTTAACCAGAGCCATTAGGTAAAAGAAAAGAATAAAAGGTATCCAAATTTGGAGAGAAGTCAAACTGTCACTATTTGCAGATGACATGATTCTTTATGTAGAAAATTCCAAAGACTGCACCAGAAAACTGTTAGAAACAATAAATGAATACAGTAAAGTTGCAAGATACAAAATCAACATAAAAATCAAATTGCATTTTTCATACAAATTATGAATCTCCAGAAAATGAAATGAGAGAATAAAAACCTTTTGCAATTGCAATATAAAGAATAAAATACCTAGGAATTAACTTAACAAAGAACATGACAGACTTATACATGGAAAACTACAAGACACTTTGGAAAGAGATTGAACAGAACACAAAAGAATGGAAAGATATTTTTTGTTCATGGATAAGAAGACTTAACATTCTTAAAATGACCATGTTACCCAAGGCAAAATATAGATTTAATGCAATTCCCATCAAAATCCCACAACCATACTTTCAAAAAATAGATACAAAATTCTCAGATTTGCATGGAACCACAAAAAAACCTTGAATTGCCAAAGCAATACTACATAAAAATAATAAGGCTGGAGGAATCATGCTCTTCTATTTCAATTTGTACTACAAAACCATCAATAATCAAAACAGCTCATTATTGGCAGAAAAACAGACACATAGACTAATGGAACAGAATCTAAGACCCAGAAATAAGTCTACAGATATATATACAAATAATTTTTAATAAAGGAAAATATACAATGAAAAAAAGAAAGCATTCTCAGTAGATGGTGCTGGAAAAACTGGAAAATCATATGCAAAAGAACAAATCTGAACTGTGAGCTGTCATCATATACTAAAATTAATTTAACATGGATTAAAATCTTCACATAAGACCTGAACCAATGAACTGTATAGAAAAAACATTGGTATTAAACCTATAGATCTTGGGTTCAAGGAGAACTTCATGAACCTGACCTCAAAGGCAAGGGAAGTAAAAGCAAAAATAAATGAATGGAACTATATCAAACTAAAAAAGCTTTTGCACAACAAAGGAAACCATCTACAAAACAAAGAGACAGCCAACCAAATGGGAGAAAATATTTGGAAACAGTACATGTGATAAAGGTCTGATATTTAAAATATATAAAGAACCAGTATGACTCAACAACAGAAAAACAAACAACCCAATTTAAAAGTAGGCAGAAAACCTGAACAAACCCTTCTCCCATGAAGACATACAAATGACCAATAGACATATGAAAAAATGCTTAACTTCATAAGATTTGGGGAAATGCAAATTAAACCCACAATGAGATACCACCTCATACCTGTTAGAATGGCTAATATCAACAACACAAGAAATAACAGTGCTGGAGAGATAGTGTAGAAGGAACACTTGTACAATGCTGGTGGGAATGTAAATTGGTACAACTGGCATGGACGACAGTGTGGAGTTTCCCCAGAAAGCTGAGAATGGAGCTACCATATGCCCTGGCAAGCCCCCTTCTGGGTATCTATCCCCCAAATTAAAAACCTTAGTTCACAAAGACATATCTACCCTAATGTTCCTCCCAGCATTATTTATGGTGGCTAAGACATGGAAACAACCAAAGTACCCTTTAATAGATGACTGGATAAAGAAGCTTTGGCACATATATACAATGGAATATTACTCAGATATAAGAAAAGATGAAATACTACCATTTACAACAAAATGGATGGACCTTGGGAACATCATGTTAAGCAAAATAAGCAAGACAGAATAAAACAAGAACCATATGACTTCATTCACATGTGTAATATAAAACTGAAAGCAGCAAAGAAAAAAGCTCATAAGTATAGTCAATAGTTTAGTGGTTACCTGAGGACAAGCAGGGAGGGAGTGGGAGAGGAAAGAGGAAGGGTGAGTCAAATAATGTATGGTGATGAAAAGAGAGTTGACACAGGGTGGTGAACACATAATACAAGACATAGATGATGCAATGTATAATTGTACATCTGAAACCTATATGACTTTTGCAAACTAATGTCAACCTAATTAAGTCTAACAATAAAAATATTAACATTTTTGTGTATTCAGAAAGATATGTTGTCATACTCTTTCAAATTTCCTAGTCACTAATATTCCAACATGTTCCTTTCACGTCCCTGAGCATACATCCAAACCATTTGCTACAACCCATAAATAAGTATATAATTGTACATCTGGCCACTTATTCATCAAAGCAAAGTGAATAATCAGGAGCACTGCTCAAAGTTCTACCTGCTGGGGATATTTCCCTTTATAACCGTTCTCCAGTGGTACCCCAGAAAGGAGCTGTGGCATTACCACTTTGGGTTAGTACATGGCTATTGTACAGAAGCATCTGAAAACCAAAGCCAAATATTTTCTTTCTCTATTAATTGATAATGAAGAAATCCCCATGAAGTCATAGGTACAGGCTGGGAAAGATAAGGTAGTATAGCAGGAGAGGGGACCCTGGATATTTGGATTACTTCATGTAACTTACTTATGCCTTCAGGGCCTGCTATAGTGCACACTGAAGTTTATGCCTTGGTGTGTCAGAAAACACCAAGTTTGTGAGGGCCAGTTAAGATCACATAGTAACTTGGTGGCTAATAGTTAAACGTTTATTATCTACTAAGGCCTAGTAGCAAATGAAGAGCTATTTCTCAAAAGGAGAGTAATTGTTTCAGAGGCTGACAGGGCTTTGCTTCAAAATCCCAAGGGCATACAATGCAATTCACTATAAGAGGCCTGCCAAAGCCTTCAAACATTTCTTGCTACTGACATTTCAAGTTCCATTGGACCTGCTGAATCCTGTAGCCCAAGGGTCAGGGAAGCTTGCACAGCAGACTGGACTTGTGGCAGAGCCTTCTCTTGTTCTGGGCCCCACTCAAAACAAGCAGTAAATGGGCCAGAATAGTACACCCTAATGAGAATGTTGTTGCCTCCAAAATCCAGAGGCCAACTAGACATTGTGCCCCTTTTTTTGGTTGCAGGAGGAGCTGAATATAACAAATTACTATTCACTTCAGAAGAGATATATTGACATGCCCTGCACCAATGGACCCCTAAAATTTTCAGAGGCAGAAGACCCATACATTTTATTTGAATTTATTTTTCATATCTGAGTTGCAAATGTATTATCAATAAATTCAGAGAACTTGCTACTTCTTGCCCAATAAGTCCAATTAGCACAGTGTCACCAATGTGGAGGTTGTAGTTGAGTGCAACTAAGGGAAGCTGAAATCCCGAGCATTCCTGTTAAAGGGCCCACAAACTGACTTACTTGGTAATGGGCTCACTAGCTCTGGGTTCTAGCACTGGGGCAGTGACTTGAAGGGTGCCTGAGACATATGGTGTGAGACTGAGTTCTGTGACTTCAGGTCAAGGATTGGAGGGGCAGCTTCCTCTCAAACAGAAGTGCTGGCAGAAGCAATTGTTGCTTTGTTGAACTCTCATGCCTCCTGATGTACAGACACAGGTAGCTGTGATATCTGAGTCTCCATCAACTTGGCTAACACCATTTACATTGCCTGATAATTTTCTGAAACTGCACCCTGCTCAAATTTTGGGCCCACTCAAGGCACTTACCATGACTTCTTTTCTGTACAAATGGCCTGTTTTGGCTCACGTTGCAGACTTCCAAAATCTTTCAAAGGTTCACAAACACCAAACAAGCAGCATCTGGTTTTGGCATTCTCTGTGCCATTTGGTAAATAGATCCAAACCCAGTACTAGTGGCAGTTGGCCTGGGCTCAGACTTTAGCCTCTTTCAGGCACCTCCAATCCCATTGCAGGTAGAGATCATCTGCAGATCACATTGTAGCTCATGTCAGGTGGTCCTGAGCAGGGAGAAAGTGGAATTTGGCCTGCAGCAAGCCTCATTCCAGGGCTGCATGCTGGTGGCCAGTCTTGGTCCAGTGGCTAGATTTAGACCTTACTGGATCACCACGCAGCCACCTCTGCAGACAATACATTCAAAAAATGGATTGGACAGGCATCAGAGCGTGGCTAAAGCAAATATAGCTCCAGAGAGTCAGCCCTTGCACCACAGCTTTTCCATTGTACTCACGGACAGTTCTTACAGTCAATCATCTCAAGGGTAAATCCCTCCTCTTGACACGCAAACAGAAACCAAGTCTCAACTACAATAGGAGGGCACACCCAACACATGCAAAGGACACACCTGGAACAGCCAGATCAGGTAAACATGGACACTGTGCCACTGGATCTCACAGGTCACCTACTAAATACCTGTCAGAACTGGGAGATATAGAAGCTCTACTTAATACATAAAAACAAACACAGAGAAGTAGCCAAAATGAGGAGACAAAAAACCATGTTTCACACACACACACACACACACACACACACACACACACGCACACACAAAGACAGAGAGAGAGGAGAAAACTCCAGAAAAAGAACTAAAAATAATTGAGGTAAGCAGTATACCAGATACAAAGTTCTAAACGCAGGTTATAAAGATGTTAAAAGAACTTAGTGAGAATAAAGATAGGAAACATTAAAATTGAGATAGAAAGCATAAAAGAAGTCAGGAATAAAGAATATAATAACTAAAATAAAGTACACGCTAGAAGGAAAAAACATTAGATTAGATAAATTGAACGTGAAATCAGAGATTCAGAAGACAAGGTAGAAAAAACACCCAATCAGAACAGCAACAAGAAAAACAACATTCTAACAAATAAGGACAATTTAAGGGAACTCTGGAACAACATCAAGCATACCAACATTTGCATCATAGAGGTACCAGAAGGGGAAGAGAGAGAGCAAAACTGGAAAACCTATTTAAAGAAATAATGACAGAAAACTTTCTTAACCTGGTGATGAAAAGAGACATATAAGTCCAGGAAGTGCAGAGAGTCTCAAACAAGGTGAATCCAAAACAACCTACATCATAACACCAGGACATATCATAATTTAAATGCCAAAGGTTAAAGACAGAGATAGAATCTTAAAAGCAGCAATAGAAGGCAGTTAGTTACCTGCCAGAGGACTTCCATAAGACTGTCAGCTGTTTTCTCAACAGAAATTTTGCAAGTCAGATGAGATTGGCATGAAATATTCAAAGTTATGAAAAGCAAGGACTTTCTACCAAGATTAGTCTACCCAGTAAGCCTATTATCTAGAATCAAAGGACAGATAAAGATCTCAGACAAGAAAAAGCTAAAGGAGTTCATCACCACCAAACTGACATTACAAAGAATGTTCGTGGTACTTCTTTAGAAGAAAATAAAAGGTAAAATATGAATAATAAAATGGGAATAACTACATATCTATAAATAATTACTTTAAATGTAAATAGATTAAATGCTTCAATCAAAAGACATAGAGTGACTGAATGGATAAGAAAAAAAAACCCTTACATATGCTGCCTACAGGAGGTTTATCTCAGATGAAAAGACATACACAGCCTGAAGGTAAAGGCAGAGAAGTTATTTAATGAAAATGGAAATGAAAAAAAGCTTGGGTGGCAATATTTATACCAGATAAAACATACTTTCAAATAAAGGCTATAAGAAAAGACAAAGAAGGAACTTGTAATCCTAGTTCTGGGTATTCATCTGAAGAAATTCAAAACATTGATTCCACGGGACATGTGCATCCCAATGTTCACTGCAGTACTACTTGCAATAGCAAAGATATGGAGGCAATCTTAGTGTCCATCCATGGATGAACAGATAAATAAGTGGTACATATATACAATGGAATATGACTCAGCCATAAGAAGAAATGCAATCTTGACATTTGCAACAACATGGGTAGTCCCAGAGAGTTTTTTGCTGAGTAGAGTAAGTTAGACAAAGAAAAGTAAATGTCATATAATTTAACTTATATGTGAAACCTAAAGAACAAAATAAATGAACTAACAAAACAAAAGAAGATTCATAGGTACACAGAAGATTTTGATGGTTGCCACATGAGAGAAGGTTTGAGGGGCTGAGTGAAAAAGGTGAACAGAGTAAGGCATGCAATAGATAGTTACAAAGTAGTCATGGGAATATAAAGTATAACATAAGGAATATAGTTCATAATATTGTAATAACTTCATGGTGTCAAATGGGGACTAGATTTATTAGAGTGATCACTTCATAAGTTATCTAAATGTGTAGTCACTATGTTGTACACCTAAAACTAATACAATGTTGTATTTCACCTGTAATTGGAAATATTTTTTGAAAATATTTTTAATTAAAAAATAAAATCAGGATAATAGCTACTTTGTAGGGGATTAACCTTGGGCCTATCATGTGATAAATGTTTAATAAATGTCAACTGCTTTCATTATGAACATTCAATAAAAGTCAATAAACCAGATTCACCGTGGTTCATCCATTAATTGATCCAGAAGCATTGGTACTAAGCTATAGTAACTGGGCACAGGGTTCTGCCCTCAAAAAAAATTACAGTCCAACAGTGGAGAAAGATAAGTATAGAAGCTGGTCAAGTTTGGTGTAGAAGTACTAGGTAAGTAAGAAGATTAAAAGTGGAGAGGTAAAGACTGGAGTAGTTTTGTCTGCCTTCTGGTCTCAGCCTCAGCTATCTTTATTTATTCCCAAAATGTTAGGACCTTCAGAAATTGGCATATGTTTTAGAGGCCCTGGCACTGTTTCTTCCTTGGCTATTTTAGAGCTTGCAACCCTGTCGTTAGATATATTCTAGCAAAAAATTTCCCAAACATCTCTGTGAAAAACACTATATACTGCATGCAATATGTTAATGGTTCTGTGGGTTTTAATAAAGTGTTCCATGGTTCAAATAGGTTTGCAAAATGCCAGCTTATACAGAATTTCTTTCTGCAGTGCTACTTCTGTGGACTCTTTAATATGTTTGTGTTAATTTCCAAGATGGTGATATAGTTGCCAAACTTGATCTTCCCCAAATTTCTTCTAACAACTTACAGCACTAATGTTCTTCTGAATAGTTTGAGAATTTAGGTAGGTGCAACTGCAGATTTACCTCATTGTAGCATGATCCCATCCCTGTAGAGTAAAATGCCAAATTATTAATATGTTGAGGCTCTTTCTTTAGTTCTGTGTGGCCCATCTGAGAATGACAACTCTCAGGCAAGAATGAAAAACCCTTTCTTCAAAAAATAGTGTATGTTTCCACTATAGGTTTTGTTTAGTACTTAAAAGAAATTGGTTCTACTGCTTATTTGTACACATACAGGGTGTAAAAATAGATAACTTCTCGAGGGTTGTCTGAATAATTTACCTGGTCTGCTAAAGAAGTAATGGAATATTGAACATGATTCCTTCCCCAATGGCATTTTATGATGAAAAACTTAAAACTTACCTTAGTTGGAGCTCTAGAATGAGCTATGGCCTATATAGTTTAGAGTATTCTTATTTTTACCAGAAGAATGATAAGTTTTCCAGGTATGGTGAAACCCCATTATATAGCACTTTACGATATAATAGATTTGATAAACTTGTAGGTCCTGCTGTTTCCCTATGTACTTTGAACTATGTTACAGAAAATTGATCATATGAATAAATCCATGGCATTTGGTCCTCATGCCCTAGCACAAGCCTACTTAGATTGAAAATCATAATTTATGAATGATTTGGCTTTAACTTTTTATAATAATTCTATATTTACTGTTTACTTTATTATCTGAAAAGCCAAGAAAATAAATAGTTAAAAAAGAATCACCAATGTAATTGATCAGGGTTCCTAAGAACTAAATTATAGCATAGGGTCACAGAGTTTGTATATCCCTGCTGTAAGAGAATGAAGGTGTACTACTGGCCTTGCCAGCTGAAATCAAACTGCTTCTGTTGGTCTTTGTTACCAGGCATGAAGAAAAAAGTATTTTCTAGGTCAATATCTGTATAGCAGGTACAAGGATATGTGTTCATTTGCTCAAGCAATGAAACCACATCTGGTAGAGCAGCAGCAATAGGGTCACCACCTGGTTAAGTTTGTGATGAACCACTGTTATTCTCCAAGATTCATCTGTCTTCTGTAAAGGCTGGGTAAAAGAATTGCGTGGGGGTGTGATGGGAATTTCTCCTCTGCATCTTTCAAGACTTTTGTGATAACATTAATCTACAATACATCCAGGAATGTGGCATTGCTCCTGGTTTACTATTTTCCTGGGAAGAGGCAGTTCTAGTGGCTCGCACTTGGCCTTTCCCACCATGATTGCCCTCATTCCACAGGTCAGAAAACTAATATAAGGGTGGATTTCACCAGCTGTTGAGTATGTCCATGTCTATTCTGCATCCATCACTAAGGAAATAACTACAGATAGACTTGAGGACCAACTGGACTCACTATGAGATGGACTTGAGTTGAAACTCCACTGATTGCCTCCATAAGCTTTTACTCTGATTGATGGGGTCTCCTAGAATTAGTGTCAGTTCAGACCCAGTGTCCAGTAGTCCCCAGTGTGATTATTTTCTTTTTTCCAACGCACTGTCACACTGGTAAGTGGTTGTAGGTTCATTTGGGGAAGACTGGAGGAAAGATTAACAGTATAAATTTTTATGGTGTACCAGATTTTTTCCTCAAGGGTACTTGGCCTTGCTTTCTTTCTTTGGGGTTCTGAATCTGTAAACTGCCTCAAATGTCAGAATTTATTAAAGAACCATAACTCTGTTTTTTAAGAGTGAGGTGAGACATTTGTTGACTTGATATATAACTTTTATGCTTATTTATATCAAGAATTTAGTAGGTTCTTATCTATTTCACTTCTGGGAACACCATAATGAATTAGGCAATGTCACAGGTCTGGATGAGTCAGACTATTCTGATTGTTACTGTGACTCTGCTGCCCATTATAGTATCCACACCAATTTTGTATTTGGTGGTTGAGTGCTACACTTTACCTCTGCTATCCCAGAATTCAATTACTTCCATTGCATTACATTTTCAAATTTAGTGACTGCAGTTCTTACTGTGAGATCTAGCCTATAGAGAAGAGCAATGATTCCAGGCTTCCTTCAGAAATTATTCCTCTCACTGATAGTAAAAATTATGCCTTCCCAGTGCGACTGAATAAGTCTTAAATGACAAATTGGCTCTAATATTTCAAACTCCTTAAGTCTCTGAATCACTTCCTCTACCTTAAATCAATGCATGTTCAATATTTCTAAGTCACACACAGAAGGTTACTTTTTGCTTCACATTTCAGGCGATCAACTAAACAAATTGTTACAGCCCTTTCTAAGTCCCCAAGTTGAAACATTAAATACAGAATCTTGTGCTTAGTGGGCTCTTATAAATGTATTTGGCTTAATCAAACTTTTTGTTTGTTCCACCATTATCTCACACCCTTATACCCATTTCTATACACATTCTCTAGATTTCTGTTTTTATAAATTAGAAAACTCAAGTAGTTCTTTTGGAGTGCAATATACCTTTTTGTTAATCACACATTGTACCTCCCTTTTAAGGAGTTGCTGGGACTCAATCTAATTATAGGTCTAGAAGCAAACAAAAGTGGTGGGGTGGATACTGAAGAGAATCAGCATTGTCATTCAGGGAGGCTTATATAGTTTCTTTAGGTACTGCAGGATATATTATCTCAAATAGAGGTGAAGAGGCTGATTCTATTGAAGAGAATGGAGTGAGGGGGATGGCACTGCCACTAGGAGTGAGGAGGCTGCTTCTACTGGCAAAAACTCATCAAAATTTAGGAGCTCAAATGTCCCAAGATCCATTAGAGTATTTTCACATACTCCCATTTCAAACTTTAGAGTTCCATTTCCTCCCAACCAATGCCCCCACTTAAATAGTAAATACCTTGTGAGGCTGGGAATTCCATTTGCATTGTAATTCAGCCACTTAGAAGTTAAAATTCTGGGCTTGTTTTTCAGCATTTCAGTCCTTCAGCTATAGGAGATATGGATGATCTCTTTCAGGGCTGAAATAAAACATTTCAGGTCATTTATGTGGAGCTTGAACTGGGAATTCTAGCCCGTGAGCTTATGTTTTTTTATTTCCCACTTTGTCCATGAACATGTCTGTTCAGTGTCATTAGGAGCAACCAACCAATGCCATTATACTCATCAATGTCACAAAACATTTTTAACATACACGTACATGGTTAGTCAGGCCTTTGCTTCTCATAAGTGTTCAGAAGTATCAGAAGTATCCAATGGAGATATTTTGCATATCTCTACTACCAGATCATGCCATGGACTACCAATACTCTCTTTACTACTAGAAATAGACTCATTAGTATCTTTAAATTTAATCAAGAAGTCAACATAGAAACCCACAGAACCAATTTTAAAAATTCATTTTTAAATCTGTTCTTCTAAAACCACTCTGACTATAAAAAAAAAAAAACTATTAGGATTTTCCTGATTGACAAAACTACTAGGTTCTATGTATATATTTAAAAAATAGCTCACTCAGTTCTGGAGTCTGGCAAGCCCAAAATCTATGAAGCCAATGTCAGAGTCTGAAGTCCCTAAGGCAACAAAATTTTTTCTTACTTAATAAAGTCAGTCTTTTGTTTCATTTAGGCCTGTTAATTGGGTGAGGTCCACTCATATAACTGAGGGAAATTTGTTTTACTGTCTACAAATTTAAATCTAATTTAATCTAATTTAATCATCCTCACAAAAACACACAGAATAATATTTGACCAAATATTTAGGCCCCTTATGGCCCAGTTACATTGACACATAAAATTAACGATCACAAACAAGCACTTAGGCTTAAACATTGGATTCATATATTCTTAATATCTCATTTTGTGTCATATTCCAAGTGAGTAACATGACAACCTTTACTGGTCTTCTTTTTTCCATTCTAGTTCCTGCTTTAAAGCACATATATCTGGTGAACTTATTATACATCAAGTTGACAATGCACTGTAGAATTGTATGCCTGAAACCTATGTAATCCTTGCTAAGAGATGTCACCCCAATAAGTCTAACAATAAAAATGAATTTAAAGAAAAAAAAATAAAGCACATATATCTTGCCTAGGCCCTTAGAGCAACCCCTCCTAGCCTCTACTCTGGTTTCTCCGTCTCACTTTATAGTCTACTTCATATTATTCTTAAAAGGTAGCTCCAAGTATGAGGTTGGACAATTAAGTTTGTAAACTTGCCACCATGCACTTATCTTGGAAGCACTGTACAAACAATTCAGTAAGGCTTCATAATCTTAGTATATTTGTGTCTCACAGCTGTGTTCATGCTGATATGTGGTGGTGCCTTGCTGAGTGGTGTTCATTATTGTTGCTGTGTGGTTTTATGTGCCATCATGAGAATGTTGAAGCTTGAATTAGAGCAACAAACAAACATTAAATTTCTTGTTAAACATGGCAAGAGTGAAATGAAATCAGGGACATGTTAGTCCAAGTTTATGGGGATAATTATATGAAGAAAAAAACTGTGTACAAATGGATTAAATATTTTTTTGAGGGGAGAGAAGGTGTCACTAATGAAGAGAGGTCAGGGCTGCCAGTAACAAGCAGAACTGACAAAAACATTGCAAAAAATCATTTAATTGTGTGTCAAAATCATCAATTAACTGTGAAAAGCATAGCAGACCAAGTAAACATTGATAGAGAAATAGAAAAATCTTAACAGAAAATCTTGGCATGAAAAATGTGTGTGCAAGAATGGTCCCAAAGGAGGTCACTGATAAACAAAAGCAAAGGAGATTCAAAGTTTTCCAAGACCTTTTGAAAAGCCATGGTGGTGTTTTGGGTCATGTGATAGTGATGAAACAATAACAAACCTGAAACAAAACATCAGAAGGCACAGTGAATATCAGCCAATTTTTCACAACCAAAAACATTCTGTCAGTCTAAATCAAGAGTCAAAATGATGTTGCTATCCTTTTTTGATATCAGAGAAATAATTCATTATGAATTTGTACCAACTGGACAAACATTCAACCAAGTTTACTATTTTGAAGTGCTGAAAAGGCTGCATGAAAAAGTTACACAAAAATGACCTGAACTTTTCACCAACAATGCATGGCTCTTGTATCATGACAATGCACCAGTTCACATGGAACTGTTTGTAAGAGACTTTTTTAGCCAGTACATAAATAATTGTATTGGAACACCTTTCCTATACACCTGATCTGGCTCTCAATGATTCATTTCTGTACCCAAAGATTAAGGAAATGCTGAAAGGAAAACATTTGCTGACATTCAGGACATAAAGGGTCATACAATGAGAGTTGTGATGGCCATTCCAGAAAAAGAGTTCCAAAATTGCTTTAAAGGGTGGGATAGACACTGGCATAAATGCATAGCTTCCCAAGGGGAGTACTTCAAAGGTGACCATAGTGATATTTAGCACTGAGTCATGTAGCAGTTTTTCTAGGATAAGTTCCCAAACTCATCCTAAACTCATATGTAATTCTGTTCAAAACCCTTCAAGTAATACCTAATGACCATCGAACTAATCACATAATCCTTGACATTAAACTAAAAGAGCTACCATAGTATATCTCTATATCTCTACCCCATACTACACCAGGTGTCCCCAACTCTAGGACCATGGAACTATACTGGTGCCTGGCCTATTAGGAACTGGGCTGCAGAGCAGGAAGTGAACTGTGGGTGAGTGAGTTAAACTTCATGTGTATTTACAGCTACTCCCCATCACTGGCATTACTGCCTGAGCTCCGCTTCTTGGCAGATCAGTGATGTCATTAGATAGGAGTATGAACCCTATTGTGAACTATGCATGTGAGGGATCTAGGTTGCATACTCCTAATGAGAATCTAATGCCCAATGATCTGAGGTGGAGTTGAAAAGGTGATGCTAGTGTTGGGAAGTGGCTGCAAATATAGATTAACATTAGCAGAGAGGTTTGACTCCACAGAGACCAAAATAAATCAGTTGCTTGCAGACTCATATCAAAATCCTACCAGTGAATGGCAAGTGACAATTAAGCTGCATTTGGTAGTAGGCTTTATAGTGGCAAGTGTGTTAATGTACTTCAATTGTACAGCTGCATTTGATGGCAGGCTTTAAGTATTTTAGTTCATATGTGGCCTGTCTATTATTTTATTTACCACTTTCATTTGTGCCTCTTTCCCACACTGCACATTTGCCTCAGTCACAGTTTTGGTAAGCCCACAAGCTAACTGTAGCCAAAATGAGTAAAAAGCAAATGTTACTGGAGAGCTTCTTTCAAAAGGGTGAGACAGCAGAAGACTCTAAGACTGCCAACCAAAAGAAAGCTGCATTTAACCCACTCGTCCCCAAATAAACATTAAACTATCGATTGTGTCCATGGGTTATTTGTTTGTTCATTTCTTTTTTTCTTTGCTTTCAGTTTTATATTCCGCATATGAGTGAAATCATGCAGTTCTTTGTTTTTTCTGTCTGGCTTATTTCACTTAGCATGATGATCTCCAGGTTCATCCATTTTGTTGCAAATGGCAAT